>JAJMGF010000031.1:0-166765 GCA_030568495.1 Suhomyces chickasaworum
GGGGGATGGTGGGGAGATGCGATGGGTGGTGCTGGCAGCTGGCGTGGTGGCGGAAACGGCCCTTTATGTACTGCGGAAGCGTGGGAAGTGGCCGTGGACACGCCAAAAGCCGTCTGATTGGAGCAAAATTCTGGAAAAAGGTTCGCGTAAGGGTAAGAAGTTGTCTAGAGATATAAAACGTATGTAGTTTGCAGGGGAAGATTTCTTGTTGGGTTTTAAGAGATGATTGCGAGTGATACGGGAGCATTTACGGACCTGCATAGAGAGCGCTAGTATCCGATTTACTCGCGTAAATGGAAGAGTGTGTGATGTTCAATTGTGTAAACTGCAAAGTTCGCTAGTAGTTCCCAAGTACATAATACTTCTGGGGTATGAAATTTATTAATTACTATATAGTTAGATTTTTGTATTCTATTCTAATGAAGCAGTTGTTGTTTGATAGAAAAATGATTTTCTGCACATTATCCTGAATATTTGCACATGTTCAATGTATTCATTCCTCAAAATTACTGAATAAACATAACTTTAGTCCAATTAATTTGAGTTGTTCTGAGGTAGAACTTCAAAAATATTTCATACAGATTGCAGTCTTTGAATTCGTATGAGCATCAGTCTAGAAGATGCTCAATATTTCTCGACAGTCTGTTCAATTAATATAGTTTTTCATAATTTACCTTTATCGTTAAAGAGGGAAACCATTCGTGAAACAATTTGAGTTGAATTGAAACCGTGGCTAATTGTAGAGACCAAATTATCCATATTCAGTTGAGGTGAATTTTCTTTTCAAAGTATTTATCTGATTGTTGTATCTTCAGACTCTTGTAGGTTAATGTTGACTCTGTTAAATAACCCTAGATTTTAGTGACTTATAATAATTGTCCGTAGGAATCAACATCCAGCTTGCGGCCATTCTGATTGCTTTTCAGTATAATATATTCAGTAATAAGCTTGGGATTACATTGCAGGGAAAATTATGGAGGTATCAGGTTTCTATTACTTATCTTGAAGTTGGAGCTTTGAAATCACAGAACCAAGTAATAATATCTCCTATACTTTCAATGCCTTTTTATATCCATGCTGATTGAATTGTAGTTCGTGACATAACTCCATATAACCGGGTCAAGTATAGTAAAGTATTGGTGAAAACTTGAACAACATATTACAATGAGCTTCTGCAACTGTCACAATGATTTTATTAATTCCATCTGTTTCTGTTTCGATTGTATTGAACTGGTGACTGGTGACTTGATTTATACCACAACAAATATATCATCCAAGAAGAGAATGCTCTTTCCATGAAATCCCTGCTGAAAGTAATTATAGCTTTATCTATAGTGCTTGTTCATATGTGTAATTGAGAATTGACATGAATCATAAAGGGCAAATAGTATCAGTATGGTAAAACTATTCAAGAGCAATTCTTTTGCAAATGACGAAATCTTCATGGATTCTTTGGTTCAAAACATTCTTTGCTGATATAGATGATTCATTGTGAAAGTTGACCAGCCCTTTAAATTGATTTGAGTGAAATTGACCTTAGATAATCCCTTATGGATTATCGAAAACAATAAGATGTTTGTCTAAGCTATCCCTCCCGTATCAATAAATTTTGGGTAGAGCATAAACCCAGCCTCATTTTCTTCTCATTATGTGAAGTTTAATAGCTTTTGAAGACATCGTTTCAATTCTCATTATTACATTCATTGGTATTGAATACACAAATCAAGAGGTTTCTGAGGAAGAATAAAGCTCTCACATTCTTTCACCAAAGAACCGAATTCAATTCTTGGAATTGTCCAGTAAGCTGAAGAGGAATCAAAACCCATACTGCAATTTTTTTAGCTTAATTTAACTCAGTACAGAGAACCCATATAGTTTTGATCAAGAAGTCAATAACAATTTCACTTGAGTCAAGTGTTTTATTTTGGTACAAATATTGAACTATTCTGGAAAGAGGTTCTTGCTGAATATGTAAGCCTGGATTTCAAAGACTTTCGTTGATGAATCATTTAAACAAGCCCACGAAGTCACAAGATAAACCACAAGAAACAAAAAGAAGATGAAAACAACATCAACTTGATGCTAAATATGATGAGAAGCGAATTGATTTCGGGATAGAAGCAACGTTTGTTTATACTAGTGGGAGGACATTATAAATTTTCAAGGTTTCATAAAAACCAAATAAACCACTTAAAGTTTCAAAGTGGATGGAGTCAAATTGGTTGGTGTAAAATTGGATGGAGTAATTCTTTCCCAGCTAGTTAGAACAATTTGTCAAGGTTATGAAGAAAAAAAATTACATCCATAAGGTGTACTGCAAGATGGATTTTTGTACTAAGAACTCAAGAAGTAGCAATTGAGTTTGAAACTCAGAGACTTGAGTATGGGATTTGACTAAGAGACCTGACTATGGGACTTTCTCATGAGACTTCATTTTAGTTAGGGACTATAAGAAGTGGTTAAGAAAAAAATGTATGTGATAATCCATTAAACATTAGTTTAACTATGTGCTTAGTATGGGAGTTCAATCATCAGCATAATTATTACGGTTTTGTTTTCACTCTAAGGCTTGAATAGAAGCTAGAAAATACTTTAGTTTAACCAAGAAAAAATATTTATTAAATTATGTAACAAAAATAGGCTCATATATCACTTCTATATGAATGAATCAACTTATATAAAATCCCGCTAAATTATACCAGGGCTGATTTCGGTAAAGTTTATGAATTTAAATTCTTGTCCATACACAGAAGTCTACTATACCAATTAGTGAATTAGCCAATTATACAAATGAACTTAATAAAATAAAAAGAATTGAAAAGGTGAAATGGTCGAATTTTGAAATAAAGTAATTAATAACCCATGAACCAAAAAGTTTAGGTATTAGCTGATCGAATTAAGGTTTGTAAATATGAAAAATTGATAAAAATTGGTATACATGAAAATTATATAACGCTTGGTTGATGTCACTTAACTTAACTTCAAAATGAAATTTGTACAATTAATTCTATTAGTCTTTTTTGTTACTAAGGCTAGCACCAAAGAAGTACATGGAGTATTTCATGATTTAGTACAAGCTCCTAAAAAAGGAGTTGATTCGAACTCATTATCTATTAGTTGGACTTTAAAGAGATCAGAGGTTAACCCAGGCGATACATTCTTTTTGAATTTACCATGTGTGAGTTTCATAAGTCAAGGAACTGATTGTTCAAAGGGATGTCCAGTATATTTGGTTTCAAATTCACAAGTATATGCAAAATGTACCAAATTTAATGGTGAACTTATTACTAGTTTATCTGTTATTAGTTGTGAAGTTTCCCAAGCTATAACCAAAGTTGCTTCCGCAAGTGGTAGCATTTCATTTAAAGCTGTTAGATTCAATACTGGTGGAGGTTTGAATGAAATTGATTTCCAATGTGGAAGAGCTTTTAAACCAGGACAGAATACTTACTTGTGGAATGATGGATTTCTTCTGTATCCCATGAATGTTAATCTTAAATCAAAAGATCCTAATTCCTTTATTGGAGAAGGTAATGATTTATGGCAATTGAATGCAAAAGATATTTATGCTGTTGGTGCAAATTGTCCTCAAGGATATTATTCAGGAATAATCGTGATTAGTGGACCTAGCAGCATTAATTGTAACAATCTTAGATTTGGTAAATCTAACAATTTCAATGGTTTTGGAAAGCCTCTTGATTATATTCCAATGGAAGGTGCTACCTGCAATGGTGGAAATGGAGCAAAAGTTAGATGGAAATTTGGAAGCCTTGGTCAAGGATACCGTCCAGTGATTGATTTTATTGCTAGAAATAGAGAAGATTACCTTATTCACTTTTATGAATCATTCACTTGCTATGGACAATCTTCCAAAACTATCCAATATGACGTATTTGGAAATCGTGAACGGGATTGGAATAATAATTACTATTTACTCACTACCAGTACTGGAACAAATCCCTGGACAACTGCTTCTACGATTTCAGCAAACAATAAAGGAACTAAACATATTTTAGTGATTGTTCCATCAGGTTCACCTGAAGCTCCACCAACTGGTATTATTACTGAGACATCTACATGGACTGAAAGTTATACCTCCACAACTACATCAAGGGGTCATGAGATCATTGAAGTCCCTATTCCAACAACTACCGTGACCACTAGATGGACTGGTTCAATAACCACTACTATAACTAAAACTGCTTCTCCAGGTTCAACAGCAACGGTTATTATTGAAATTCCAAATTCATACACCACCATAACTTCTACATGGACTGGAACAGATACTTCTACCACTACAGAATTTGATACACCCGGTGGGACCAATACGGTAATTATTGAAGTACCAGAAGAAGTTACAACTACAGTAACGGTAACAGAAACTTGGGATCATCCATATACTTCAATCACTACAGCAACTGGTAAACACACTGAAACTGTTATCATAGAAGTTCCAACCCCCACAGTCACTACTACCGTACCTGGAAACGATCCTTATACCCATACCCTGACGATTCCTGCCACCAAAGGTGGAACTGCTACGGTAATTATTGAATTACCACACATTACTCGTTCATTAACTAGAACTTGGGGAAATAAATACACCACTACTAAAACCATCTTGGACCCTAAACTGAGGACTGATAGAGTGGAGGTGAATGTTCCAACTCCAACAGTTACCATCACCACAACCTGGAATTCATTTTCAACGTCTTATTCAACTAAATTTGCCTTATATGGTCAAACCGCAACTGTTTGGGTATTTGTACCACCCGAGGCAACAAGAACATTAACATCATCAGGAAGAGTCAATGCTATTCCAAATAAAACGGAAATGGTCAATTACATGCCAATAAAGGAAACTTCGCAAGGTATGGATAAAGTTTCTAACATTGAACCAACTCGTGCTACAACATATATTACCAGAACATGGGGAAATAAATTCACCACATCCAAAACTTCGCTTGATCCACAGCTGAAGACTGATAAGGTTGAAGTCAATGTTCCAACACCAACAGTTACCATCACTAAAACTTGGTATGGTAATTCAACTTCTTACTCGACAAAATTTGCCTTATATGGCCAAACAGCTACTGTTTATGCTCTAGTTCCTAGCTTTCAATTGGGTAGGTGATGATGCAATTCTTTACTTTAATTGAAGCAAAACTTGATACTTGCACAACTTCATTAATATCCATACTCTCCAACTCGGGGTTTGAAATCCATCAACCCTTCTAACACTCACAAGGACCAGTAGAAACTGTGATATTATTGAGTCTATTAATGAGTTTTGGGACATCAAGATATATCTATATATTATTTCGTCAAGTTGAATCTTATTATGTGCACATTAATTAAGGTCAACTTCGATTTCTTCTTTACCTCATCCATTTTAATTATATGTTATATGTTTTTCACTTTAGAACTCTCCCAGAAACAAGTGATTCTTAGGTTATGAAGTCTCTACTATCGAAAGTTCATTCTTTATGCACTCTTTTCCATTTCAAAAGATTAAATATTGGCAAACCTTTCAATAAGTTAATCAGAGTGTATTAATATCATTAGGTACAATCAGTGAACTTTTCTATTATAAAAAATATTAATATTTTTGGCCTCCAAATGCCGGATGATAGAGAAACATTTTCTAAATAATAATTGTGTCAGCATCCTTCTTGGTTACGACAGAATAGTAATTTTGCATAGATATCTCAGCGAGGAGAAAAAGTAGAGATTAAAACTCTTCAGTATAAAACGCAACTCAACTGGAGTTCGACAAGTGCATTTGTATCAATCCAGCTTTCATCCAAACAACCAATTGAAGAGCTATGATGGTATATGCTCTATACTCTTTTGATTCAATTGTTTCATATTTGTAAACTCCAATAGTTAACACTATAAACATTGCTGAATAAGGATAATGTCATTATATTTTTTCATTTGATGCAATACGAATTTCTTTTACTTTTTCCATTTGTTCAATTGCTACGTCACCTCTAGTAAGCGGGTTTTATTGGGAAAAACTTACCAAACTTCAAACCAACTTTTCAAATTGGATTTTACCACCCAATTTAATGAATTATCTACACATTTACGCTAATAGCAAATAATTAATCAAACAAACATCAATAGAAATACCATACTAATTTAGATTAATGAATTTATTGGTCTGTGTATTCATCTCAATTGTGATTCCATGGATGGATAAAATAAGATTAAACTTCCTAAGTAATCAACACCAGTAGACTAATTGGTGGTAAATGAGCGAACTCCACTTTGAAAAATATACCCATCCAAAAGATTGCAATTTAGATAATGTTCACTCAATCACTCGAGAGAAGTGGAAAGTTAAGAATACAGTTGTTACGAGAATGTATTGCCTTATAATTGCAACAAATTGATATTTTTGTGTGCATTGGTTAGAGACTCACTTTAACATTGTACAACACTAATAAGTACCAGTTGGATCAAACATCATTCTATCAATTGAAGAACAATCACTTGTGTGCTACTTTTTTAGATATGGTTCAATTGGACATAGAATTAGAATTCACAAAATGTTAGCATCAACTAAGAATTCAAAAGTTTTTCATAGTGAATTCTTGATATCGAATCCTCGCAAAGATAAATAATCACTATATTGGATGATTCTTTGAAGTGAGTTTGGAGATATACAGTTGTTTGATAAACATGATAGTTTACCAGATGGACTTCCATGACCAATAATTGAATCTTGAAGTACATTCAAAACTTTAGCTAAATGGAAATGCTTGATTTTATTGCGTTCTTGTCTTCTTATCTTCTCTTCTTGTTAATTATTTACTTACTAGTCATTAAAAGGCGGTGGGATGATCTCCACAAATGATATTTCTCGCAACTAAATCGAATATGATTTGTTCACATTGAATGATATTTCCGAACTGAATTCTTATTCCGAATGTAATTATTTGAGCTTTAAAATTGCACGTTGGGTATATTAAATAACCCTTCTTAACCTTTGTTATTTTGGAAGCATATCATCGAACTAATATTCAATTGTGCAACGTGTTCGTTATAAAATCGTTTTAAGCTTGAGCTGTACAGGTTTTAAAAAATATTACCTGCAAGGGAAGTCGTAGAACCTTTTGTAATTTCAATGGGCATCATGGATAAAAATAAACACGGGCTCAAAATCCTTGCATCAAGGTGTCTATATTGATATTGGCTAACCTCCTAAACCCTCGAATACCTAAAGGAACGGTTAGAAAGGTAAATGACTTTAATAGGGATAAGAGATTTAAGAAATTTATCATATTTGAAGGTGTTTCCTTTTACTTTGAAGATATTCAATCATAAATGATCAACGTTCAACATAATAATAAGAATACACGTAGGAAACGTAAATGTAAGACATAATCAAGAATTGAATTAATAAAATAGATAATACTGATCATGATACATAAAAATCATTACTGTATAAAACTATTTATCTAATTTCTCAGGATAGCAGTGGATGCTAATACCAGAAGAATCAGATACTATAGCCATTTACCATTTTGCCATTTAAGTTATCTCTTTTCTCCACAATAATCTAAAGGATTGGTTATCAAGTTTCAACATAAAAATTGTTGGCCTTAACTTCTCTATTGGTTTGTTGCTTCTCCACATGGGGTTACGTATTCTCTGAATCTTTGTTGACCATAGTCATTTGCTGAAGACTAAGGACCAAGTTACGAATTCAGCTAGCCTCTTTATAGTAAAATGGTTGATAAAGTTCTGTATCATGAATAAAGACAAGAAGGAAACCTCCTATTTCCAGGGTAAATTGTTTCCATTCCTAGTGTCGACTCCATGGTTATATTGAAAAATCTAAGTAAAACTTTGTGAATGATTGGTTTCAGAAGTTAGAATGCATCCGTGTGGGTTGGTAGATCTTCCCTTGAAGTTACCCACTGCCGAGGTTTGAAACAAGACAATCACACCTCAAAATTTTCTCGAACAACCACTGAACTTCCTAGATTGAGAATACACTTTAATATAATTGCCATTTCTTATTATATCGATGCAATTACGAAGAATTTACTCAATTGCAATTAGATACTCTTGAATCCACAATAATCTTCAGTAAAATGAGTGGATCAATAATCCAGAAAGACAGTAAATTCCTAATATATCATCTCCCCCTTTCGAAATTTGCCATGTATACTAAAGGATAAGTTAAGGCCTATTCATTTTTGAGAACACTCCATAGCTATTTGAACAGAATAGAAGAACTATAGGGAATAATCTTGAAACCTCTTAAAGAGACTGAATTTTCATAATCTATAATGACTTCTTATAGATCACTACACTTTCTTAAGAATTTCTCTGTGACTTGCTTGAAGAAAACCCTTGAAATCTAATTTCAGCTCTCTAATAGTTCATTTACGTAGAGTGATCAAATCCCCTTTACTGCTTGCAACATTACAAAAGAGTGTATTAAATGTGGTCAGGATAAAATAGAAGAATAACTAATACGTGTGTTATAACTTCCATGTTTTATCCTCTGTTTATTTTTTGAGTTGGTATACGTATCACTTATTTTAGCTATATATTGATAAATAAATAGAACAAAAAACTACACTCCACTAAAGTCAACTACAGTCAATCTTTTTATATGATAGATAGTTCAAAAACTTATTTAGAAGATCTACAATACACTCTGGTATTGGTACAAAAAAGTGCCATTGGTGGAACTGAACATACGCCATTATCATATTTCAATAAACCCCTGATAATGTGGGACTATTTATCTTGGTCCATTGCATTGCTTTAGATTGGATGTAGATAACATTTTATTGAATAAGGAAAGTTAGCATTAAAGAGTCAACACCCTACAAATGAAGTAATATCAATTATTTTATGGAATTGTTAATCGTCTCACCCGCATCTATCTTGGCACTCAATCAGGCATAATCTTCAGCCAAACTGTTACGTGGAGGTTTTTCTAGAACATCCTCCAAGATAGTGTTACTTTGCAATATATTGAAAGGTGGTCAGTAATGGTTAATGTTAATAAACGTTGTGAGAAATTTTCAATCAGAACAAACGATGCATTTTTAAAATCCTCACATCATTAAGTCAATTGACAGATTACCGATTACCAATTACCGATTACCGATTACCGATTACCTACTTATCAATTCCAGGATTTCTTGGGTATTTCTTGTAAGTTCAGTAGGCTGTTCTTTAGAATGTTTAGGATATTCAATTCTCAATCTGTTGATTAATATATAATTAACAACACAATTTACTTGGCTTCAAAACGCAGTCATATTTTTACATCACAGCTTGGACTATTCTCACGCAATCCTGAGCTTTACCCATTATCAGGTCTCTCCTCATAGCTGCTCAATATTTTTCTACGACATAATTACTATCCCGAAGATTAGTCATCCCATGGCATAGTTCAAGTATATACGATTCAATGTTATAAGTTGAAGTAATTTGAATGAAAGTTTGATGATGAAAGTTTGATGAAAGTTACATGATGAAAATTACCTTTTATCTACTTGAATCACACTTTGAAATAATATATAAGTAACATAAGATTTTCATGTTTTGATACTTCAATTTATGAAAAGACTCAAAGGTTATTTAAAATCATTTTTGTTAGTGATTTTTACTTGTTAGTCAATTTTTATGATTGAAATGTATTGAATTGAAGCTAAAAATTATGCTGTTATGCTGATTTGACGATTGACTTATATTAATAATTTTTATGGGATTTGAATATATTTTCTATATCGTTTGTTCCTAATGCTATTATTATTTAGGACTCATGTATGTAAGACCTTGGAAATATTGAACGTACTCGTAATTTTTATATGTATTTTGAACGATTAATTATTATTATCAGCGTAATCATGTCAGAGGAGTAATCTATGTTTGCAAGGTTACATTACTTCACTAATGGTAATAATGTGGAGTTTCACTATTGTGGCCAATTACTTAAACTCAAAATCTTCAACCTACTTGAACAACTACTAATAATTCCAATTGTTTTCTAATTTTTATCATAGTCAAAGCTTTAACTTTGTATTAGAGCCAAAAACAAAAGAAAAATACTTGATTGATTGGTCCCAAATTTTCAACAATATACTGTTAATACTAAATGAATCTGTCCAAGTGAACATTTTAATTTGACATAGCTTCAACAGCTGATCAAGGAAAGTTATTGGATTCCTGTATGACTTCAACAACAAGAAGCAATCAAATAGTTAAGCTCGTTCTTGTTCCGTATATTTATCACATAACAATGCTCATTTAAACCTTATAGGTTAAAAGAATTTTTTCCTACTTACGAAGTATGTAAAGATATATTATTTTCAGTGATTCTGGGAAGAGATATTTGGGACTCAATTATTAGGAAAACAACTGATGTGAATAGTTATAATGATATCTTCAAAATAAGGACCAAACATAATTCTTCTTCTACTAGAATTATAGTTCAAAATGAAGTACAATCAAGAACCGAATAATAAATGAATAATGAATTATCAATTGAAATCAATGGATACGGATGCTAATTACTGATTAATTACTGATTAATTACTGATTAATTACTGGTCAAACTCACTAAGTGTATTTAATGATTGTGTTGAGATTCTTCTTGAGAATTACCAAATATTTTCATGAAAAGAAGTGTATTTCTGAAAACTGGTTAAAATCAATGGATAATCTACCATAAATGAATTCAAAAAATAACCCATGTTCAGGGTACTTTTCGATAACACTGTCACTAATTGGGCGTAAATCCGGGTTTTCACTTAATTGTGTTTAAGAGTTTTAACTCTCGTTATACAAGCTGGATCATTTTAAATCGCAAGAATTATTTTGATCTTGAGGTAGATTGTCTAATAATCCGACAGTTCTATTTTCTAGACTATTCAAACAGCATGATATATTTCATCTATGGTCTTACTTCCTATTTTACTTCAGTTTTCGTGATCTGTTCAAGGTTGGAATTGGAGGAAACCAGTCAGACTTTCATATATTCCAAACAAATCTGATATTTTTGGTGACTTGGGCACTTTTTGGTGATGCTTTTGAAGTCACTGAACGCAAACTTTATTCTGGAAAATGTCCCTACAGAATAAATCAAAATCATATTATCAAATCAAGAATAATAACTCCGATTCAACCACATTTTGAACTAAAATAAATTGTGGTTTTATGATGAGAAAAAACTTGGCTAGATCAGTACGTATCCAACTGTTATGTATGGTATAATTCATTACTACAGAGAGACATTCTTAAAGTCTTAAACAGTATTAAACGGTGTGACAGACTTAAACGGTCTTGAATGTTCTCGAATATTCTTCAACATTCAGGGCCCTTACTCCTTAGTACAGAACAATAGGGATAGTTTGACACTTCAATCCCGAGGAAATCTCTACATTTATCTAAAATCTCATGCAAATAGTTTAAGCCAGAATGATAATACTAGAAATACTGGTAATCAGACTACTAGAAATCATACTGGTGATTATAGCTAGTGCTCATATAATTATACTGGAATACTAGAAATCAAACTAGTAATAGTAGTAATTATAGCTAGTAATCATACTGGTAATTATACTGGAATACTAGACATCATACGGTTATGGTAGTAATTGTACTGGTAATCATACGGTAATTGTATTGTAATCATAGTAGTAATCATATTGTAATTGTGCAGATAATTTATTGTAATGATACTGGTAATACTATAGTAATTATACTGGAAATACTGGTATCATACTGGTCATAATACTGGTGATTGTATTGTAATTTATTTTAATTTTTGCTAGACAACTTATGGGAATATCGGGTTTGTGTATTATAAATTTGTTTACTATTTCTTTTGTTTTGGACCTTAATTGACTCAACCATTAATGTGGGGAGATCTGGTAATCGCACACCATTTATCCTGAGGGAGCCAGGAGCCATTTTCTCGACTAAGCCACGACAATTTTTTGACCCCACGTGATGGACATCTACTATGGGCAGATTATCCGGAGGGGCGACACCCCGCACTTTATGTGGCATATGGCCTCGGCCGATCTCGGAAGCTTCAAATGCCACCCCAATGTAATTCTCCTACATGTTAATTGAATTACATTGACAATAGTTCGAATTACCATTAGCCAGGTTTTACCCATTTCATCTTGATATGAGTTGTTCTCCACTTTTCTTCCTAGTTTGACCCTGCGGAAAAAACTCCCGATGATCTTCCCCATGCCCTGCATATAACCGTCGCGAAAATTTTAGGTCTTCCCCACCAAACGTTTCGGGCCCCAGGGCGGGCGAGAACTGTACGGGGTTGTAACATCATAGCCACAACTTTCTTCCTATCAAACTATCCTTCGCTAATTTATAGATCTAAAAACAGGGATTTATCAAACAAGGTCTCGCTGATCAACTTCAAATCTTTACATATTTGTCAAGTCAGCTCACTTCTTCGGGATTTGTTAACTCCCCGTCTCACCAGACTCCCAGATTCACCACCCACAAAACTCACAAACCTCACAAAACTCACTCCATATTCTTTACCCACCACTATCCGTTTTAGTGGAAACAATCGATCATTACAGTTTCCCCAGAATCGCTAACGATTCACGCATCACCTAACATGGACGACCCCCCTGATAAAAAGAAGGATCCCTCCTCTAGACCCTACAAATGTCCACTCTGTGACAAGGCATTTCACCGGCTAGAACATCAAACACGCCACATCCGTACCCATACGGGAGAGAAACCACACGCCTGTACATTTCCTGGATGTTTCAAGCGGTTCAGCAGAAGTGACGAGTTGACTCGTCACTTGAGAATTCATACCAATCCCAACTCTCGACGCAATAAAAACTTGAATAAGAACATCAACTTTGACGAGCCAGTGGCCATAGCAAAATCCAAGAGAAAGTCTCCTGATAGCGATGATGCTAGTGATTCTCCTAATGGAACGTTGAGTAATGAAGAGACTTCTAACTATTCTGCTTCAAACATGGATTTTAATGGATATAATGGTGTAAAGACAGCTGTCGATTCTGACGACATGAAGGTGGATCAAGATATATCTTTCAGTCTGCCACCTGATACATCTGAACGATCAGAAGAAAAGGATGTTTCCAATGTTCAAGAAAACCCAATTAAAATAGATAGTACCGAGAGTGTACCAAATGGTTCCATCCCTATTCAACCCAATTCATCAGTTACAAAGACCCCAACCAATGCTAATAATGGGGCAGGAAGTGGTTTCATGGATATCCTTGCTAGTGCAGCATCGGAAGAATTGAAACTCCTTGCTACCAACACAAAGTCACTACCATCATTGACTGATTACTTTGGTACTTCAAATGTCAACCAACCATCCCAATTACCTTCAAAATCATCTCCAAAATTGGAAGTAAAGAATAATGCCAGCTTTCATATTGCTAACGGTGCCGATTCGTCAAGTAATAACCTTCAATACCTATCCAATGTGGCGGCATTATCTAATGCTGATAAATCTAAAAGTTATACAAGTTTGGCCCCTACCAAGAAACAATTCCTCAACTCGTTGTCATCATTTCAAATGATGACTCCAATCAATCCACCTCATATCCATCAACCACAAGCTTCAAAGAATAAGACTTTAGATTCGTCAGATATGGATTATGTCAAACAACGATTGAAGAAATCCCGCCCCAATAGTCCGAATCCAAATAATTTCACCTTACCCAACTCACCTGTTCTTGGATTATCCCTGGCAAACACCCCTATAATTTCCGCAAATAACAGTTCCACCAACTTGTCCACCTTCTTTATGACTCCTGCTTTAAGAACAACAAGCAATATAGAACACATTAAACCACCACAAGTTACATCTGATGGAATCGAACCAACTACACCACCATCGGGATCTAACCATACTCCAAAGACTTCTCCTGGTTATGGTTCAGATGGTTCAAGGAATAAAAATGCTTTACCATCTTTAAGAAGCTTGAATCTTGATTTGCCCACTAATCTTTCCATGCCCAGCTTATCCACTGAATTTTTTAAAGATTCTCTGAATTTTGTTGCTCCTAAACATCATTTACTTAGGAGAGGTAACTCATCTAATGAAACACCTACAATTACCGGGAAAACTTCCAGCACAAGTCATAGAGCTGGCTAGCTTTGTACATTACCTCACTGTATATTAATGGAATGGGATCATTTTACTACTTGAATTATATTGTAAATAATTATATTGAATATTAATATACATATATCTAAGTACCAACAGCCCAAACTTCTTCTTCATCTTCAAATCTATCACTAAACATCGTTTCCTCATCTCCACCTTCAGCAATTCTTTCTCTTTCAACACCTGCCAATCTACTGGCAACTCTCTTGGTATAGTCACCAATAGATCTAGGTACAATAGAACCTCCAACAACAGTATTGATGGTATCCTTGCCTTCAAACCATTGGTTGAATTCGGACATCTCCACATCTTCAACTAAGTTGAATACTGACAAGTATGCCTTCTCTGCGGCCAATTTAATTGGAATCACTGGATCCCTAAGACAAGCAAATACACTTGGAATTAAATTGTCAAAGTTAGGCTTGGTAACAGATTCAAATTGGAATCTAGACACGGTTCTGATTACTACTAATGATAATCTTCTAGTGTCAAGAGAGTTTGAAGTTGGTTGAATAGCATTTAAGCTCAATTGGTGAACAAGTTGTTGAATTTGTTCTGTAGTGAGCTCAAAAGCTGTAGTTGCTTCCATGGAACTTTCAAAAGGTGTCTTGAATTTTCCACATAATAACAAGATCTTTCCAATAGCAATGGTACCATTATCACTAACGTATGGTGAGTTTGAATTGCTGCAGTCTAATACGAATTGAATGATTTCGTCAATTAATCCAACATGGAAAATATGATCTGGTGAGTATCTTAAGAAAGAATTGATTGATAAAATACAGAACTTATCGTTGGAATTGTCTGGCTTATCCAAAATCTTATTCTTGATTATACTAGCAGCTTCTTCACCGGATAAAATACCGGCCAATGAACCAATCAATCTAGCATAAGAAACAGCAGATGAATCATCCACAGAAGTGATCTCTTCCTCCACCAATGTCATGATTGCAGTCTTGGAGGTTTCATTCATGTTTTTTCCGGCCTTATTAACAACTTCTAACATTGCCTTCAACATTGAGGTCTTCACACCTTTATCTTCAACACTTTTAGCACCAGTAACCAATTCAGTTACTAATGAGTCAATTCTTGGTTGGAATCCAATCAAAGTACCCAAAGCAACCACGGCCTTGGCTCTCAAAGTTTCATTGGTAGCATCAGACAATGATCTAACAAAAGTTCTTTGTAATTGTGGAATAAATGGTCTTAAGAATTGAGGGATCTTCACAAGTAAACTATTCAAAGCAATCAAGATAGCAGCCTTAATGTCACTAGAGACCTTTTCACCAATAACTCTGATCAATGGACCCGTCATAACTGTGGCAAATGGCTTCAAGTTCAAAGAAGGAGTCTTATCAATAATATTAGCAATTGCTAAGGCAGATGTCTCTTTTTGATCGGAGTTACCATACATTAAACCATGAAGGAAAATTGGTAAAATACAATTTGGACCTCTAGCAATCTTGAAACCAGCCAATTCTTCACCTTTAACACCAGTAATAGTTAATGCTTGATAAGTAGGTTTAACCAATCTCTCCAAAGATTCTTTAGGTTGCCTTTTAACTAAAGCGTTCAATGCTTCGAATGTTCCTTGGACGACTTCATCGGATGGATCACCTAAAGAAAGGACAAATTGACCAATCATATCTTGCAAATAAACCGAATAATCCAAACTGGTGTTGGCGAAAAAGTTTCCTAATCTTCCATAGATGATACCTCTCTTTGAAACATCTTCATGTTTAACCAATGATAATAATTGTTGCATTAATGGATGAACACCTTCATCATTATCAATGGATAATAAGATCTTATCAAAAGCAGTCTTGATTTCATCCTTCTCGTCATCTGTTTCAGCTTCAATAATAGCATTAATCAAAGTATTGATAATCAATGATAATCTCTTGTACAATGCATTACCTGCAACCGATGCCAAAGAAGAAAGTGCACCTGCTTTGAAAGAATCGATAGGAGGTGTTAATAAACTTGGAATCAAGATTGGGAAAATAACATCTGATTTAGAAGCCATAATTTCTTGTAAAGCCAATAAGGCATTCTGGGAATCGGAGCCTTCCAACATACTCAAAAGATATGGCAAAATTTCATCAATAACAACCTTACCTAATTCTTCTTGTAATGATTCAAAAGCAAGAGCAGATGCTTCTCTAATCTTAGCATCAGGATCAATAAGAGTTTCTCTGATGATTCTAATAAACACATCTTGATATTGAACAAGACCATCCGATTGAGTGGATTGAATCAATTCATTCAATGCAATACAAATACCTTGTCTTGAATCATTATCATTGGTTTCTAATGATTCTTCGAGAGTAGGTAATAATCTGGATAAGGCACCAGAACCAACTCTACGAACCATTTCTCCCAAAGTTTGAGCAGCTATAGTTCTATGAGTTTCATCTGAAGAAGCTAAACGACGAACAATGATTGCCGTTAAAGCAGGTAAAATTTCCTTGACAGTCTTTGGAGTATTAGCCACCAATGCCTTCCAAATATCCACAGCAGCATTTCTAACAATACCGGCAACATCAGAACGACAAACGAATAAGGATGCCAATACTCTGTCACGACGTTCTTGACCAAGAACTTCAACCAAAGTTTTGTTAAGCTCAGCAGAATTATCGAATTGTTCTTCATTAAGTTCATTCTTACCACTGATACCGGTAATTTGGAATAATAAATCACCAGTAAGTTCAACGGAGGAAAGACGAATTCTGTAACTTGAATCAGATAAACCGAGTTCTAATTCTGGTAATAATAAATCAACTGCCTTCTTAGCATAGTTCTTGACAATTAATCTACCAGCTCTCAAAGAAGTATCTCTAATATCTTCATCAGTGTCAGCCAAACCGTTTAAAATTGGAGGAATAATCTTACTCAAGTAAGGAGAAAATTGAGTTCCAAAACAAACTGGTAAGAATAATAACAAAGGCATGAAACCAGCTCTGATATGACTTCTTGAAGAAGAAGCTGAAGAAATAATGGTTGGTAATAATTCTTCCAATTTACCTAAACCCAAACCACAGATAACTTCACTCAATGCTTGTGCGGAACCAAGTCTATCACCAACTCTACCTTCATCTTGCAAGGTATGAATTAATCTTGGAATCAAATCTGGGAATCTTTCTTCTCCCAACTTTTCAACCAAAGATCCTAAAGCTCTAGCTGCTGTAGATCTGGTAGCAGGAACTGGATCAACCATAGCATCTTCTAATTCTGCCACTAATTGAGATAAGTATGGCATTAAATCTTTAGAATCAACCAAAATAGCCATATTACCAACAATTTGACATGCCTTTTTCTTGGTAGCAGCAGATCTATCTTTCATACCTCTGTGAATAACATGAATAATTAAAGCAAGGGATGGACCATCGATATAATGAACGAATTGAGTCTTGATCAATTTATCCAATGCCAAATCGGTATATTTGGTTGGGTCACCAATAGCATTAATTAAATCTGGAACAATAATTTGAATTTCAGGGTTTCTGATTACTTCACCGAATCTCTTCAATGCTTGATCAGCAGCTTTTCTAACTTCTTTATGAGTATCATTTAATACACCCACAATTTCAGGAATAATAGTAGATAATGAAGAACTCAATTGAGTTGGATCTAAGTAAGCCATAGAACCCAATAATTCCACAGAACCTTTCTTGGATCTCCATGCTGCTTCATCATCAAGATTTGCAATTGCTAAAGGAATCAATTTCTTAATACCGAAACTAGTAGTATTCTTCATGATTTGTTTAGCAGCAGAATCAGTAGCTTCACGAACTTCAGCTGTTGTATCACCATAAAACTTCAAAATAATTGGTAAGATTTCGATAACGTAAGGCTCGAAAAATTTACCTAAACTTTGAGATAAGCATTCAAAAGCAAAAGAAACACCTTCTCTCTTTTTAGGATTCTTCTTATCATCTGATGCATCCATCAAAGTTCTAACAATATCAAATGATGACAAAGATTTAATACCAATACCCTTAACTAAACCAGCAACACCATAAGCTGCACCTCTTCTTTTAGCATAGGAATCAGTACCAAACAATTTTTCAAATAAAGTCTCGAAATGATCTTGTAATTCTGATTCAAAAGATTTGACTAAAGGTGCCAAACATTCAGAAATTGCATATTGAATATCTTCGGATGGAGTATCAAGGGTCAAAACAAGACGATCTATGATAGCTTTCAATCTAGAATCCGAAGGTTGTAAATGACGAGCCAAAGCACCGTACAAAATAATGACATTTTCTTTAATGTTATCTTGAACCTTTGATCTGGCATCCTTTGCTCCAAGATTGGCTTCGAAGATTGGAATTAACGCTTCAATATTGTCAGGACCATGAAGATTAATTGCTTCAACACCAGCATCTAACAATTCTTGACGAACCAAATCATCTCTGTCTCCAAGTGCAGATTCTTCAACCAAAAACTTGAATAAAATCTTCATAGATTCTGGAGAGAAACCAGGAGCGAGTAATCTAAGTGACAATGCAATGGTGGATCTCTCTTCCCAGGTATCTCTTTGACTACTGGCGTTTTGAATTGGTAAACCAAATCTGTCCAATTTAGGTGGTGGAGGATTCTTCTTAACATGATACAAATCAATGAGATGTTGCATGGCAATTTTCAAAGAATCTTTTCCAGAAATGCTTACAGCATCGACAATGGCGTTGGCAATAGAAAGACGTAAACCTGAATCATCAATACCTGCCAATTTCAATAATCTATAAGGAGTATCATCCAAAACATTGAAATCATTATCGTCCCAAATTGTTTTGGCCAATTCAGCGGAGTGAACATCATTATCATGAGCAGCGATCCATAATTCATTGGAATACTTTATTTCTTCACCAGTCAAGTCAAATTCAGAATCAATTCCTTCTAAGATAGTGGTTCTAACAAATTGGTTTGGTGTCATAATAGCATCTGATAAACATCTTAAATCTTCAGCAGTATAATTTACTCCAATAGATTGACACATCAGAAGGAAACAGTCTTTAGCCAATTTTGCTTTTGAAGGCAATTTCATTAAAGAAATTAATACTTCCAAAATGTTAATTCTTGGAATACTGACATCTTCAAAGAGTTCTGAATGAGTAGCAATGATTTCCATAGATAATAAAAGCTGTTCTTCTTCTGGATCTTCTTGAACAAACTCGGAAGTAACTGCTTGTTTAGAAGTGGAGTTCTTAATTGCAACTTGCTTACCAATCTCCAACACCTTAGTTAATAAAGGTAAAGTATAAGATAATGTCAATGAATCAAGTGGTTGTGCATCTGACAAGATTTTGATTCTGTATAAAATTCTTCCAGTCAAATTTAACAATGATTCTTCAAGGTAATTAGATGGTATACCATTAATGGAATGAATTCTGACGGTTGCAACACCCACAAATTCCTTCAAATTACCTAACTTTGAAGAAATAAGATTTGATAAATTGAGGAAGGTGGTTACTGGTAAAGATTCTACTAATTCATAAGTAGCATCAACCTTTGCAACTTCTAGGAGTTTTGCAACTGCAACAGGAAACCAATATTTGGAACCATTATCAACTTGAGCTGCACTAGATACTAATTCATTCACTAAAGAAATCGCTTTAAGTAATTCATTTCTTAAAGTTTCCGTTTCGTTTCTAATTTGAGATTCTTTCTCTAATTGTTCATTCACCAAAATTTGCTCTTCTTTGGTTAAGTTTTTGTTAGATACCTTAGGCTTATTGCTTAACTCTTTTTTAAGAGATTCCTCCCATTTCTTGATTTCATAATCCTTAGAGTTTTTATCTTGAGTTTTCCCATTACCTTGATTGAGAACATCCACAACCAATTCACCGGCGATACCTTTCCAAATTTTTAAGGAAGTAGAATCAATATTTTTGATTTGTTGAACATCAACATTTTCAATGACTAATGAAAGTTTTGGACCGATCAAGTCTGGAAGAATGAATGACATCATTCCCAATGCTTTGATACCTGCTTTATACATGTTTGAATCATATTCAACAGTGGTTAATAATTCAATGATATCAGCAATTACTTTTTGATGATTTTTCGTGATTAATGCAGCAATATCAACCATGAAACTACTTCTTTGCACTAAACCGACCCAACCATTTTTAACAAGGATTTCTTCATGATTTGAAATGACAACAAGTTTGATCAAATTATCTTCAACCATTTCTTGGTTCTTAATTTGTGTAACCAATTGTAAGATGACATTGAAGGTTTCAAAGTTAAGAGCTAACTCTTCACTGTTATCCTTTTTGATTGTATGTGACACACCATCGATCAATAAAGTACTCAATTCAGGGTTGGTGATCAAAGTTTCTTTTAACAATTCAATACTTTCTAATCTGAACTTGTAAGGAACATTAGTAGAAACTAAAAGATAAATCCATGCAAGGGAATAATTCAAATCTTTTCCAAATTCCACTGAAGATTTCAACGCTCTTGATAACCATTGAAAATCAGAATCAACGGTGAATTTAGTGAAAACTCTTGAGTCAGTCAAGATAGAGGATTTTTCTTCCTTTGGATATAATGAGTTTTCATAAACTTCTTCGGTATTGATAGTTAATATATCGCTGAATTTTTGACTGATGGCAATAGCAATGTAAGCAGTAGAAATACCTTTATTCGTAACAGTTGGAATAGGAGATTGTTGACTTTCTTCAAGTGATTTCAAGAGACAAGGATAAACTTCTTTAATTAATTCTGTAACGTTAACATGTACTTCATTGGTGTGATATAATTGATCTCCAAGAGAACAAAACCAAAGTCTTCTCAAGGCAAGTTTCTTATCACACAAACCAGATTTGAATTGATCAACAATCTTCTTGAAATCTTCTTTGGAAATAGTGTCAGAATCATTCAAAACTTTAAATACATGAACGATAAAGATTTCCACTAATTTTGCTAATGAAATTTCGTTTTGATCTTTTGGAATCAATGGGTATAAATCTTTCAATAATTGCATAGATGAAGCAGCTGTTGAGGTATGTAAGGATAAAGTTGATAGGATAAGGGCTTTGAATTCTGCATTAGAAGTTGATTTCAATGCTTTAAGAACTTCATTAGAGAATAAACCATATTCTTCATCAGTACAAGCAAATCCTGGAATGGATAAAATATTCTCAAGACAAGCGAATGCTCCTAATCTAATATGTTCCTTAGGAGATTTGAAAGCTGATAAGATAGAAGATAATAATTTCGATTTAATTAATGCTGGACCAGAAATATGTTTCAAATGTTTGAAAAATGGAGGAAGCATAATTCCGAAAGTATTCTCAGTGGATCTCATGATAGCCTTTTCCATGGATGGGAGTAAAGTATTGAAATTATTTTCCGTGATATAAAGTTCAACAAAATTACCAAAGACTTCGATTGAATAAGCTGAAGTTGGCAATTTTGCTAACAAAACTTGATTAGCAAAATAATCAACAATAGGATCATTGAATTCCTGTTTAATTTCTTCAACCAATCCTGGGTTAGTAGGGGTCAAATCAACTAAAGCCAATGCCAACACACCTAAATATATCACCACCGCATCAGTAGGTAAGTTGGAGGTCAAAACAGCCTTGAAAAATGCAGATGGGTTGCTGACAGTTTCTTGAGTCAATGCTTCTACTATGGATGACTTGGCTGAAGTTACAACCGCGTTGTAGACTCTTACTCTATGCTTTTGATGTTCGGAAAAGTCTGAGCTTTGACGGATACAGTTGTTCAATACTGTGGCCTGAGTCCTTATGATGGTTTCGGTCAAGGATGAATCTTTGGAAAGCACCTGAAATCTGTTTATCCAATTCAATAACGTGAGATAATCTGTGGTGGCCATAGTAGGACTCTTTTGATTAACTTGAACGTCAATGAACTTGACAAAAACATTCAAATATTTCACGTCGGATTGAACAAATGTTTCTAAAGTTGCAAGAGCTTCATTTCTGGAATTAACATCTTGGTAATAATTGAACGTTCTAAGTAATTTAATTGCCAATGGTTGTAAGTCTTCGGTTGCAAGGGACCCACCTTTGATGTCATCTTGGATAGCCTTGAGGGCTGGGATCCTTATCGATGTGAGGGACGAAGCAATCTTAGGGAAATACTCGGACATTTTATGACTAGTAACCTCGCTAATGATTTATGGATCTGGTGTTCTGCCTACTAGTGATAGGGCTTTGAGAAAATGAAGTGAAGGGACTGGGACAAGCGTAGAATTGACTCTTTTTTAGATGAGGCCTTTCTTCGCTGAGAAGTTTATCCTGATTCTGGATTCAATGGCGTGCTTCTACCTTTCAGCAATACTCAATGCTGACCGTTCTCTTTGGTTATAGGTGTAGTTAGTCGCTTTGATGGATGCTACAGAATATGCTAGTCGTGCGCCGAACAACTTTTGAAAAATTTGCGACCACCAAAAATCCTACAGTTCAACCTCCTCGTAATTTACAGGGTTACCCGGACCCCAAATAGACTCCGGTATATAGCCAGACCATATCACCATCACTATAACCGAAAAGGCCAGTCTTTTGCTTCACAAATTGCAATGTGGAGGCCACTCTCGAAGTTGACACTGAAATGTGACCGAGTAGCCTTTTAAAAACCTATTGCCGTCAAGAAGTTTACCACAGTCTAAGAATTGTTAGCTCTCTCGCTTTCACCTATTCTCACTGTCAATGCCTATGACGTACGTAGCCCAAATGAATGGGATTAAGCTGGAAGGTATTGAATTTGAACAGGCAATTATAAGGGCTGCCCTGGATATCCTGTATCCTCTAGTAATATCCACATTTGGTATCATTTGTATTATTTCAGGTCCTCTTGTATTGTCTTAGGTCCTCTGTGTTCTGTGTTACATTAGTCAATTGCCAAATTTTCACTTTGTTGAGCTTTGGGTGCCATAATGGAGTGTTGGCCAAATTTTGGCTGGCTCAACTCAACTAGCTTATTATTTAGGAGCATTCTTGAACTCCATAAACCGGTCCTCCACCTCATCTTGTTTTGGCGGATTACTATTCCTACCTGGAGTGCTGAGCAAGTAGTTTGGAAAATTGACATGTGAAGGAATTATGGCATGTTGTGAAATTTAACTATAGTATGGGACTCCCTTGGTTTAAGCGGATACATCTATTATTGCTAGCAGGTGATTTCCCCTTGAATACCCGAAATCAGCCAATAGTCAATCTAGGCCGTGTAATAGAGCCTGTAGCCGAACCGAGGAAGATCTAAATGGAGTGCTGCCCACCAAAGCCCATGATATCACTAAACAAAACCAATACTCTACAAAGAGCAACTGGGATTCTTTGAACTAATCAGCTCTAGAACAAAAATCAAAAATAGGTCAAGTATGTCAAGATGATGCCATTTTAAGAGATTTGAAGGCTTGAAGGCTCCTCTACCTTGTTTCTGAGCTATTCACTATTAATTCTACAATAATCTAGCACCGTTAATCTATTTTGTAGACCTAATAAATAATTTTGATAAGAAAGATGATGAAAGGAGGAATAATAATAATAATATAGTGATAATAAATAAGTTGTTTCATAATTCATGAGAAAAATTGTAATGCATTAGTTATCGTGTTTGAAGCAACATCTGTTTCCATAACGGCAAGTGCCGAATTTGGCCCAGTTGGCACAAGGTTTTGATCTCCATTTTGGAGATCTTTCCACCCGTTTGAGTTCATTTTCTCCATGGGCAAATTGACATTTGTTACCATAAGGACAAATTCCCATCTTCATGAAGGACATACAGAGCTCGGTCTTGTACAATTGAGCATTAACTTGAGGTCCATGTGAACTTTTGGAGGTTTGGCTTTGAGCACTAGCATTAGCATGGGCATGGCCATTAGCATGGGAAGAACTAGCGGAGGATTGGACATTGTGGTTAGGACCCTCAGAAATGGCTGGAGATGAGCTGGTTGATTTATGGCGACGATTGGCATGAATTGGGACATTCTGGGCATTTTGGACATTAACATTAACATTTGCAACATTTTGGACATTAACGTTTTGGACGTTTTGAATTGGGCCCATGGCTGGATTACAAGCATGGAGGGAGTTGACAGGTACAGGATTAGCATGAGGATGAGAAGGAAGCATCAGGACTTGTTGCTGTTCAAAGTTGAACATCTCTTCATTCTCATCGCAACTAGACAAGTAAGGCTGAGGCAACACCAAGAGGGGGTCCACCGAAGTGTTAAACATCAAATGGTCATCTGTAATTGGAGGAATGGTGGTGGTGGTGGTGCCGATATCGGGGTACAATGTTGTTGGAAGGAAGTTGTGGGCCGATTCGGTCAATTCGATCGATTCTGAAGAAGGGTGCCAAATGCCTTGTGGAGAAATAGACAAGTTCACTGGGTGGGCCATGGAGCCAGGACTAGAATGGGGATTGGAATGAGGATTGGACACCGGCATAGAGGCGGTGTTCCATAAGTCAGGAAGAAGATCGCTTTCAAAACCCGCCAAGTCAGTGGAAGAAGAAGAAGACGATGAGGTAGAAGTGATGCTTGAAGCAAGCGATGGGCGAGACCGAGGCCAGGTTGAATCCGCCACCACGGAATAACTAGACTTTTCTTGGGTGTCTACGGGTAGTACCCGTAAAGGAACCTGGTGAGAGGTATGGAGGGACATTTTGAGGATAAGTTCCGGAGGTCGGGGCCTACCGTTTATATAACGGCAGAGGAGGGGAAGTGATCAACATTTGCTTTTGTGTATAGGGGCGCGCAAGCCGTAGACATTTCAGAGGAGTGTGGCCGGAGATGGTGGCGTGATTGAGGTCTGTCAGTGGAACCACCTTACCACCATCAAGGGTTAATCCATAACCTTGGTGGAGCCACCGTACCGAGGAATGATCAATGGTGGAACCACTGCTACAGTGGTTCCACCATTGAAGTGAAAAATGCCAAATGCCAAATGACAAATGCCAAAGTCCCACCCTCCACCAAAGGTGGAGATGGTCCGGGCCGACCAAGATGTTTAACCCCACAAGTGGAGGACAAGAGGAGAGCGACAGTGAAAAGTGAAAATGTCATATAGAGATGGTGCAGCAAAGGGAAGTCATCGAAGTGGTGGAGTTAAGCGAGCGAATTGGTGGGAGTTGGTGGGGGGAATCACCTTATGATTGCCGGAGGGGGTGCGATAGCACGATGTTGGGATATTCCGGGAACGGGAACCGGGTTTCATAGTAGTAGACCAGCTAGACCATTGGGGGGAAGAATTAAAATTGCTCCTGGAGCTTGAGTCCTCCGATGGTCGCTGTGGCCGTGGAGATAGTACAGATTGAAACCCCGACTCCCATTACAGGATTGTTCTAGAACCCCACCTTTGTTGTTGGATTGGTGGACTGGATGTGCGCAGTTTCCGGTATGGTTCCGGCATGGTTCCGCTGGGTTTTTTCCGAGGTGGAGAAGTGCGACCACGGCGAAAACTAAACCGGTGCTGCAAAATAGCCATAATTGGCTAGGAAATCCGAGGCGTCTGTTCCAGCTTGGAGTTTAGTGCGCTAGTGCTGTAAACCCGGAGTTTGTGATAATGCTGTAATGAGCAAGTTTACTTAGTGGTGGAAAAGAGATTGGTGGGCGCACGCTCTCTGCAAAAGGGGTTTGTGGAGGCATGCCAGGTGGAGAAACTCGTACCCCACTATAGATTCTCCACTTGGGGGGTTTGACTTCGGTGCAGGTGACAGCGAGGTCACGTGACCGGTCAAAAGTTGCAGTCATGCCGATCTACCAATGGTCCGGCCACTGGATCTAGCCACTCCTGACCAGAACCGGTCAAATATCTTCCTGGCCCTACAAACTGCTCCCCACAATTATCTTCCCCCACAACCTTCTCCCAGCCCCCATGCCAACATTCCCTTTACCATTAGTGAACCGCGCAGATGTTTCCAAACTGGACGTTTCTGGCAGTGCCAGTGCCCATTACCCCTCCCTTCCCTATGCGGCAGTGCATCCGCATCCGCCATGGCACCAGGCATCAAATGCATGCAGTTTTTCCGGCGGGGAGTGCTGATGAGCCACTAACAACAGGAGTTCAATGGTTAAAAGCCTATGCCTATTAACTACTGAGGATTGACTTTGACCTCAGACCTTTGCTATTTGGCCTTTGACTATTTTTATTGTTCTTGTTGCTAAACCCCGAGAATTTCCGCTGCTTTCCAAGCCGGGATTCTATTCATATGTCCCAAATCGCCATATCTACACCAGGATCTTTTGCTATGGAAACCAGATCCATCGATGATCGCGGTGACGATGCCAGCGATAAGGCGAGGGGAACTATTCGGAGGTTGATATCCGCGAGGGCAGTGGTAGGGAGTGCAACAATAGTCCAAAGCGGAGAAAGACATTTGGGGTTCTCCTATTGATTTCTACTGGACCCATTGGGACCCCATTGGGACCCCATTGGGATCTCCGGTTGGATTTCATTTTGGAGTACTTCCATGTTGAGCCCAGATTATGTTGAACGTGCAGGACTCAGAATGGGTTCAACATTTGGCCCGTGGCCTCTGAGGTCATCTCGCATATTTACCATCGGAATGAGTATTCTATGAGCATGAGTATTCTATGAGTTGGGAAATGAGGGATGAGTTGGAAATGGGGGATGAGTTGGAAATGGGGGTGAAAGCTATGGATATTTCAATCAATCATATTTCAATCAATTAGATTATTTTGTATTTTTCTGTGTTTGTTCTCTTTCTCTTTCTCTTTCTCTGCTCTCGTGTATGATCTTTCTTAAGAGGCTTTATTGAAATCATCGAAATCACTACGCCGAAGTGGTCAAACTGTATATTTATTTTCTACTTGGTTAAGCTGGTTAAGCTGAGAGACAATGCGGTTTCGAAGAATATTGAGATTCTACGGAAGAATCTAAATCCATTCTGATATTTTCTACATAATATCAATTGGTCTAAATCCTAAATTTTAAAACTTGCATGTTGACGTTATAAAGGTGAATTGTGCTGTTGAGTTTCTGTGCTTATCGCCGCAAATTTCATGTGAAAGTTGACACTTCTCCACCATCATATCTTGCAACCTGGAGGAGTGAAAATATGGCAATTACGTAATCAACACAAATCATAATCAGCTTCAATCTTATTCTTTTAGATTTAACTACTTCTAGAATTAATTACTGCGAGATCTTGATCTTCTAGATTTAATTAATTCTAGATCTTATTCTTCTACATTTAATTCTTCTAGATTCAATTACTTAAAGATCTAATTCTTGAAGATTTAACTACTTAAAGATCTTACTCTACTTGATCTTATCCTTCTAGATTTACTTCTTCTATCTGATTACTTCTAGATTTAATTACTACAAAATTTTATTCTTCTAGTTTATTCTTATATGAGCAGCTTTCAGCTTTCTTTCAAGTTAATTCTCATAAAGGATCATAAAGTGAATTTCATTGATTTTATAATTCAATAATTAGAACCAATTGATGGTGTATTCCTTAGCGAGTATATATATCATTTAGTTGAACTAGCCAGATCGATCGTTATCTTCAAATCTTATGTTTATAATTAATATTAAACCAATGGTTATAGTTCATGCTAATTTCGTATTTATGAAATTAATTGATTTAAAGTTTATAAGATAAATCTTACTTGGTACATACTCCTGATTTCAGATGAATTTAAACTTTAAATATCTCCTCAGGCATATGATATCCTCCCAGAAATATTACTATCTATCCACTTCATAGGTTTTGCTCGCGGATTTGTCACTATTACTATTTCTATTTATTTATGTTTTTCTTCAAGGAAGGTTAATCTAAATCATTTCTGAAAGCTGACATGCTTGATTGTTTTCTTCTTTATCTGTCAGGTTATCAAACTAAATTAACTTATAGATCAACTATAGTAACGTCTCCAGTATCATGAAGAAACTGAAGAAATGATATTCCAAACAGCTAGCAAGAACGAAAATTATGGGGTGGTTTATCATATCAATTGATTTGATTTCTCTTCATTTTATTACCTTCTTTAACATTACCAACACTAATAAATGAGTATTAATATTTCTATACTTCTGAAGAACTTCTAATTAAGTTGAAATTAATAAAGTAAGTATAGAAATATTAACAACAGTATACTTTTAATGAATGATTATATTATGTAAGTGAATTTCTTTTGAATGGGTAAATTATACGAAAAATGTCAATATTCCTAAAAAATGAAAAGTCTATAGAAATTGTAAAAATGGACCACCTAGAAATTTCAACGTACTTTAACTTTCTGCCTGTTCATTCTAAGAACAAATTCTTGTAATAAACACAGTAAATATTCTTGAAATAGACACAGTAACTATTCTATTGCAATTTAATCCAATTTCACCACCCTTGAATAGCTACTTCTAAAATTCTCCATCACTTCATGTCATTGCTGTTTTCGTCTTGATAGGAAGAAGAAGAGAAGTAGAAGAAGAAGATGAAGAAGGGGCTGAAATAGTTATTTTGGTAGGTTTAATGTGTCCTTTCTTTTATCAGAAGATATGAGTCTCTGAAGGTTTCAGTGTAGAGTTACACTGTATGCTACGAATTATAATATTCATAAAATTTTAAATGATAGTATAATTCTATTGAGTTTATCTTATCCATCCTATAACAAATATCAAGAAATGTATCCCCCTACGAAGTGTCGGGATAAATCTAATTATGATGAGCATGTACCTTATATAATCGTTGGAATTATAGGTTATCCCATTTTGTAAATGATTAGCATTTTTTATTTCTTTATTTTAATTACAGTTCCCCATTGCTGTCACTATGAACATTTACCCGTATATGTAACATCAGCGTATCCTTCATCCCCACCCAATCTGTCCGCTATATTGAATCTAGCTATTCTAAATCAACGTCTATATGCAGCACGTGTATATACAGTACATATTTACCATCAATACTAAACATACGCGTCCCATTACCAAACACTACATGATCAACTCCAACAACCTACTGTCCCAGCTAGCCTGGCTCAGACAACTGGCCCCACATGTGCCAGATCCTTCACTATTGACGTTGGTGTCAAAAAAATACCAAAAAAGGACCGTTTCCTCCTTGGGATCAATAGCCAGACCTCTGGAAATCACCTTAGCGCCATCAAATACAACTATACGACCTCAGGAGGTTGCCAATTCATTTAGTATGAGCAGACAAGCCAGACAATCTGGACCAGAAGAATCCATGGACACCACCGATGACATAATCGATCTTACATTTGACCATGAAGCATCCTCAGCATTGAAGAAACGACCCAATAACCAATCGAAATTATCATTCAAGAAACAACGTATCCAAGATGTACCACCTGTACCACCTGTACCACCAATAACTCCATTTGAAACCAATTCTGAAGTCGTCTCAAGAATTGTAAATAACAACATTCCCAACATTCCCAGCATATCCACCAACATACCCACAACTTCATATTCCAACCCATCCCTACCTCAAAAGGTCATAACAGGTGATTTGAGCATAACTCTTGAGAAATTAATTGCATTACAAGAACAGAAAATAAAGCTACTTCAAAAACGGTTTGAAGTGAGTGAATCCACCTCCATGTCGTTGGATGCAAAGCAAAATTATTACCGAAATCTGTTCGATCCGATGGCACATCAAGTTGATACTGAAATTAATTCAATTAAACTACAAATTGATCATATCAAGCATAACCAATCGAAGCCATCCACTACTTCAACTGAAATACAAGCCTCTAAACAACCTCACGATGAGACTCATGGGTATGAATTTTCTGATTCTGATGATGATATCATTGCAGCAGCCGAATCAAGGGAAGTAAACGTGCCCGATTCTATGCAAAAAGAGGCTTCATTCAAAATCCCCGTTACTCCACAGAGAATAATAAATGATCGTCCTATTAATATACCAGATGATTCATTACCTAATGAAAATCGGACTCCAAGACCTTCACGAATAAATAATGCTAACAATAACCCACCAACTACTATGAATCAAATTGATTTCTCTGATATTTCTATGGAAGAAGATCATTTCGGAAACAGAACCATGGATGGTTTGAGAACTCCTACTCAAGAGCGAGATGATGTGAATGACTTGGGAAGTTTCATAGATGACAACCACATATCTTCAGATGATGAAGCCTCATTCAAAAGTGCCAATTCAGAGAAATCTGAATATGAAACAGGAAATTTGCTGAATGTGTTAGATGAAATCCGATTATCTCCCGATGTTGCAGAGAATTATGGAATAAAATATTTGGATGATGACTCCGACATTGAATGTATAGATGAAATGTCCACTCAAAGAGATATCAAGTCTGAACAAAAATCTGATGATTTAGATGATGGTATCGAAACTGAAGAAGTTAATGATGATGAAATAGAGGAAATTGAGGATTTCACCACTCAGTTGAATGATGAAAGAGAATTAAACAATGAAGACATTATTGAGCTTATATCCGATGATGAAGAATCATACTTTCCAAAAACAGATAACAAAGTTTCTACATTCATGCCTATAAAATCTGAACCAGGTCCAATATCCCAACTAATTGAGGACGTTGTAGAAAGTGACGGTTTTAGTGATGAAGATGATCCGGAGTTGATGAAGATCTTAAATGGTAATCATAATAATATGCTGCCTATTATTGACAAAGAAAATATCCCTCCAGGATCGGAGTTATTTATTGATGAAGTTTACAGTGTTTTAAATTCTGTTTTTAAGTTAAAATCGTTTAGATCTAACCAACTTGAAGCAATATGTTCCACTTTACAAAGTAAAGATGTGTTTGTGTTGATGCCAACTGGAGGAGGAAAATCATTATGTTATCAGTTGCCAGCTTTAATACAAGGTGGAATCTCTAAAGGTACAACCGTGGTTATTTCTCCTTTGATTTCATTAATGCAAGATCAAGTACAACATTTGCTAAACCTCAATGTTAAGGCCGGAATGATCAGCTCTAAGGCTTCAAGTGAAGATAACAAGCAAACTCTTAACTTATTTCGAGACGGATTTTTGCACATAGTATATCTTTCACCTGAGAAAGCTAATAACTCCGCCATGGTACAAAGAATCATTGGAAAACTTTATGATAATAATCAACTTGCAAGAGTGGTTATTGATGAAGCACATTGTCTTAGTTCTTGGGGTCACGATTTTAGACCTGATTATCAAAGTATGGGATTCTTTAAAGAGAAATATCCCAAAGTTCCATTGATGGCTCTTACTGCCACAGCCAATGAAAAAGTTAGAATGGATATTATTCATCACTTGAAAATGTCTAATCCGATGTTTTTAAAGCAGAGTTTCAATAGAACAAACTTGTTCTACGAGATTAAATGGAAAACACCAAATTACATTGAATGGATAAAAGACTATATTACCAGCAAATTTAGTGGGAAAACAGGTATTATTTATTGCCATTCTAAACAATCATGCGAACAAACAAGTGCAAAACTCAATCTGTATGGTATGAAGACATCATTTTATCATGCTGGAATGTCACCACAAGATCGGTTTACCGTCCAAAACATGTGGCAAACCAATAAATTACAATTGATTTGTGCAACCATTGCATTTGGTATGGGTATTGATAAACCTGATGTTAGATTTGTCATCCATTTATTTATTCCAAGAAGTTTGGAAGGTTATTATCAAGAGACTGGTAGAGCTGGTCGTGATGGAAAGCATTCTGAATGTATTATGTTCTACTCATATAAAGATGCTAGACAATTACAGAATATGATTCATCGAGATGAAGAATTAACTCATGAAGGTAAAGAGAATCATTTGGCCAAACTAAGGCAAGTTATACAATATTGTGAAAACACCACTGATTGCAGAAGAAAGCAAGTGTTGCACTACTTTAATGAATCATTCAATCCAGTTGATTGCAAAAAGCAATGTGATAATTGTTTGAATTCTAGTAACATCATTACTGTCGAAAAGGATTGTACTGAATTTGCGAAGAATATTATTCAACTAGTTCAAGCAATCCAAAGTGATCAAGTTACTGTATTACATTGTCAGGACGTTTTTAAAGGATCTAATTCAAGTAAAATTGTTCGATTGGGCCATAACCAAAATCCTTTCCATGGTAAAGGAAAATCATTGGATAAAACTGATGTTGAAAGAATATTCTTTTACTTGTTAAGTGAAGACTGTTTGATGGAGTATCAGATTATGAAAGGTGGATTTGCATCGAATTACGTTAAGGTGGGAAGGTATGCAAAACAAGTATTAAATGGTCAAAAAATTATTAATATCAGCTTTAGTAGCACCAAAAATTCCAGACCTGGCTCATCAACTACTACTACCACTACATCATCCGAATTTCAACGAAATGTGTCTTTACAACCAAGAAATGGAGGTTTTAATGGGATGAATGTCGCTAACTCATTCGTCACAGCGAGACAAATGTCCAATGGTGATTATAACAGCATAATTAATTTACCTCCAAACATGTTTGGTAATGAATTAGAAAACAATTCAAATAAAGCTCAAATCGAATATTCGCATAAAGAGCTTTCTCGTATAAGAATTGAAGCCCTGTCAGAACTAAATATTCCTTTACAAATGCTATTGAGTGATATAGCTCTTGCTGATATGTCAATCAAATTGCCCACTAATAAGAGAGATTTTGCCAAACTTACTGGAGTCACCAAAGATCAATTGGAAAACTTCAATTACTTCAAAAAATGTTTAGGAGTGTTGAGTAGGGAAAGGAAAAAGGGCAATTCACCAAATACTACCCAAATGACACAAATTACCCAATCCAATAAGTCAAATAATTCAACATCTGCTTACTTTAATCTGTCACAAAATGATCAATCAATTTTACAAACGTTAAGAAATACTTACTCCCAAAGATCTGAAGCACTACCCGTTGCAGTAACGAATCATACTATGAACCATAGAAATACTCATAACGGTTCAAAACGAAACTATAGACCCAAATCACAACGTCCAAGGAAACGGTCCAACCATGGAAATGTCTCCAATCAAAAGAGGTCCGAAGCATCTCGAGTTCGAGCCATGCCCCTTTAGATTTGATGTAACAATCTAACTGGAAAGGTTGGTATGAATACTGATTGACACGACAAACTGAAATGCGCATCAAATCGTGAGATCATCCAATAACACCACAATAATCACCACCACCAGTACCACCAGTACCACCATCAATAGATCGAGTGATGTCACGGCCCCATCCATTCCAACGTCGACTCCTCAAAGAGTACCAAGGCCTAAGCAAAAATAAGTTACCAGGGATCAGCTTGGTACAAAGTACAGAGAACCTTTCAGACTATGTGTTTCGCATAGAAGTGGCCAACAACCCGTTATATCCCGAAAAAGATGGCTACTACTTGAGTATCAGAATCACCGATGGATACCCTGTCGATTCACCCCGAGTCCAGTTTATCCTCTACGAATCGTTGGATGATGATGAAGCTCACACCGAAGCTAAGATTCCTATTCATCCTCATATTTATTCCAATGGGCACATCTGTCTAAATCTTCTAGGAGAAGATTGGACAGCAGTGTGTTCCATAGAGTCGATTTTATTAAGTGTTCAATCAATGTTAGGCCATAATCAATTAAACGAACGTCCTCCGGATGATTCTCGATACGTCAAACATGCCCCATTGAATCCAAAACTGACTCGATTTGCATATCATGATAACAATGTTTAAATTCGACTATTCAGAATTTATCCATATCTACCGTTCCCATTCCGGGACACCCTTCATAGAACAATACATAAACATTAAGCTATAATAGTGATATTACTCCGGTATCGGCCCTTATATCAACTCACACGTGCGTGTATCTCACGTGAGTAACCACGTGACTGTATTTAATTATGAGCACGCCTTAGAATCAAAACATGTTCGCAACTGCGGTGCGCACATCAACGGTTTTGCCCATGTAAATTCCGCAAAAATAGGGTGGTTTTTCCGCTGGATGCGCTACATGATTGGGCAGATATGTTCCCCTCTTTGCGGACGTACAGGTGCGTACAGGTGGGTACAGGTGGGTGCAGCACGATGAGGAAGCATCTAGTGGACCATGGCCAGGTTTAACAGAAGTAACCAGGTGACACGGGTTCGGGCTCGGACACCGACTCCAACACGTTGAGGTTCCATTGCCAATTCGCCTACACAGCCGAGACACATCGATGTCACCTGAAATATGGCCTGTGTCAATAGATAGTGGCGAGAGCATCTGGTAACAGTTCCAGCGTCATCGGTATGTTGTGCAACTCCGAAGCCGACTGGGAGGGGAAGTCCGAAAGTGTGCAGAAAGTGTGCAGACAGTGTGCATGGTACATGGTGGTGCGCTAATGCGCCTGGTGCACTTACCAAATCCAACAAAATTAGTGAGGAGAAAACACTGCAGATTCCAAACTAGTATAGGAGTGGCCAAGCTTCAGACACAAATGTTATGACGGATTCACCCAATCCCAAACCCAAGCCGACAATCCGACAATTGACTGAAATTCATCTCAAACTTATCCTTTAGTTAGACATGATTAGACAATTGTCAATTATCGATTATCATGTTGTATCTGTAGCTAAACGGTGATTCTCACCAACCAGTCCAATCCAGTAAAACACACCATCACCACCTTACCACCTTCCCCTACCTTGGCTGGTTGCATCCACCTTACTGTCACCTCGCACCCACAACATGCACGCCCTTATGTTAATATCTGGTAATTTCTTGTGTCTGCATCTCCTTGTTGACCAAGTGGGGTGACAGTTAATGTGGTGTTATGCACACCTTTTATTGCTTTACCGATTTGTCCCTGGCCTGTCTGGTGATCGTGGACGCCGAACTTTCCACCAAAAACAAACCTTACACAAAGCTCATAACCACAAAAACCATAATTTGTTCAAATTACAGTGCTTTGTGTCATATTCTTATTCACATATATAGATCGGAGCAAATTGCTGATATATCGCCATCCCAATCTCCAATCTCCATCCTCGTGTTGGTACCAATCCAAATCGTTCTTACCAAACCTTACCAATTCATTCGGATTATCCTTTCGGAGTAATTCCCATGTCATCTTCCTCCGTGCATTCTCCTTCAAACTCTCCTTCTTATCCTGGTGACCCGGAGCTGTCCCACGATGATCACCCACTGCACATCGAACAGGCCTGTGACTCTTGTCGGAAACGCAAGCTCAAATGCCTGAAGGAGTACCCCCGTTGTTCCAAGTGTATTCATCACAGTTGGTGCTGTTCTTATAGTCCCAGAACCGTGAGGTCTCCTCTCACCAGAGCCCATCTTACTCAAGTGGAAAACAAGGTGTCGGCGCTTCAGGATATTATTCAATTCTTGTTACCAGAATACTGTGACATTGATGCGTTACTTAGCAACGATTCCTATAAAAAATCCTTGTTAAAGTATAAAACCGCTCTTCAAAGTCACGGATTAACCGATGAAAATTCTTCCATTCATCTGCCATGTTCGGAGTCTTCCAAACTTCCTGATGTAACGGAATCAACATATCCATTACGTCAGTCTCGGTCTCATCCAATGCCATCCATTGAATCCAGAGGTTTCGACTTTTCAGATTCTATCAAGCAAGAAGTGGATGAATTCAATTTCAATGTTAATATCGATAAAGTCAAGATAAAGCAAGAAATCATAGAGGATTTCAATCTTAATAACATTCCAACCAACGAAGGAGGTGCCTCGTTCCAACCCAAAAAGCGCTCTCATCAATCCTCATTTGATTTCGTCACTCCTTCAGTATTTAAACTGGTAACTTCTCCAACTTCTACATATATGAGACCTCCATTAATGCTGCAATATCCATCTCATACTTCAGGTAACAATTCGTTGACGTCACCTAGCCTGCTTTTGTCGCTTAATTCTTATAACTACGCCGAAGAAGATCCAACTTTAGAAGAAAACGTGCTATTCCCTGAAACTCTTACTCGCAAACCAGTTACATTCAATATTGATTCTGCTTTGGAAAAGAAATCCGATTTCAAATTCGGGGTGAAAAAATTACGTCCTAATGTACCTTCAGTGAATTCTACATCTGGAGATATTTTTGAGAGTAATTTCGATCTTTTCTTTGAAGAAGAATTAGATGAATCTCAATCAATTAATGTTTAATTGCTTAATTGTTTAATTGTTTCAAATTTAATTTTTAAAGTTTGCAATTCTCTGAAGTGATTAACTCAGATGATTTGTAAATGCAGTCGCTTTCGGTAGCGACGTTTATGATTCACGTTTTATGTCGGTGGTTATGTAGTATAGGGTAGGCTTCGTATAGATAATTTATGCTTACTAGGATGATTGTAATTCGGAAAAACATGGGATTTGAAATGTAAACCAACAATAGAGTAAAGGTAGAATGGGTTCGGCCACACGGCTAAATGCAAAGTTGCGTATCGATCTAAAATTATAATTAAATCGCATGTTCGGCGAATGGTTATGCTTCCCGGAAGAATCCTCCATCTACCACCCGACCACATGTTGGTGGTGTGCGACCGGATTAATGTGGCGTGACTGATTGTTTTGAATCACACCAGTTAATCCGGCCATGTTTCTGCAACCCTGGTTGTTTAACAAGTTGTATGCATAATGTAATTAATGCACTTGGAACATTTCCCTTGGCCTCGTATAAATGTTCCGATGTTAAATTCATCAATCGATTCTTCCTCGAACCACCCCCACATTCACTCATTCCAAGCGGGGCGGGTCCCACACTACCGCCTGGCCGTGATCTGGCCACCACCTTCTACACTGGAGCATGACGTGATCAACGGTGTTTTTCTAATGTTCATCACTTCTGTCTTGTTGAATTTTTTCAACCTAAAAATGTCTGGTTGAATTTAACCGGTTGATGCAGACATTTTTGCTTTTTTCTTTTGAACTGATTTACTGGTTGCAAATCGGGGCCGGTCTCGCATCCCCGTCAACAACCAGGTCCTGGGTCGTGTGCCCACCACAATACTCAACATCCCTTATTTGACAACTTGTTGTTAGATAACTCTCCACACCATCGTTCTTTTGTTTCCAAGGATCAAAGTCCCGCTCTTTCCATAAGCAGTCGATCCAGAACTGTTGGAAATTTCTACATCACCCTTTTTTTCCGCCTCAAAAGGCTGGATTCTCATCTATTCCTGTGAATTTTAGACCCACTACTCCATGTTAGGCAGAATCAGAACTGTGATCTCTTTGAGAACACGGAATGTATCCCAACGGATTCAGAGGGCTCTCCAAGAAATCTCAGAGGCCCTTGCTAATTCCCCTGCTGAAGTTCCTGTTCCAGTTCGTATCCCTGTTCGTAACAGAGGAGCTGAAAGAAGTCTTAGGAGATATTCAACTTCAGCATGCCGTTACTTTGGAAACTTCTCCAAATTTAATAGAGGCTCCCAAGGATGTCATATTTCTGCGTTTATTTCTCAAAACTGTCGGTTTTTTGGTACATTCACTGGGGGTTCTGCTGGTACATCTTGGACCTTCAACCATTTCGCCAATGCCAACCAATGCAAAAATAAATTATTTGCCAAATTCAAGCTTTTCACTAAGTTTTACCACGCAAGATCTCCACATCCTAGAATGATGCATGGTTTGAATCATGGTTTTATGTTTCATAATTTCTCCCAAATGCATCAGTCTAAATTCCGGATCAAGCTTCACCAATCCAAGTTTAACCTCTCCTACAGATCCATTCTTAATCAGCTTAAATGCAAGAACTATGAAGCTGAAGAAGAATTTCCTACTTCCTTAGTGAAGAGATTCACTCCTTTGATCCCTAAACAAAGAAACACTTCGTTGAGATTGAATGTATCTCTTACGGCCTTCAACCACAAATTAACATTGAACTTGGCACGTACAGATTCATCGGCAACAGTCGAAGAGAAGCAAGAGTATGATCAAGTCATTGAAAGCTCTTACATTGAGTTTCCAATCACTTTCAACTTGAATATTCCCCATGAAACACTTCTCAGCGAAGAAGTTCTTGAGGAAATGCTTTACAGTGTGAAGGTATTCGAGCAAAAGCTTCGTGAGTTCAAGCAAGACATCGCCAATCTTTTTGAATTAGGTGAATTACCCATTAAGTACATCCCACTGAAGAATGTACTTCGAGTTTATTTCCCTAATTGTGACAGTGCCAAGTTGGAAATATTATGCAAAGAGAAGAATATCACTGGTGGAATTATTTACTCTGACAATGGTGAGAGCTCTATGGTTTCACCTGAATTCACCGCTGCTTCATCGGTTCAGTCTTCAAGTGTGGATCAAAATGATATCATTAGTTCCTACTTCACATCCGACAGCTCCTTGGTTTCTGATTCTGAAACCCAGGACGCTGATGACTTGTTGTCGGAGCTGCTGGTGTATCCATTGGCAAACGATGAGATTGTTAGAATTCAAATTGCCCAACCAGACTCATTCACTGGTTCTGAAGAGTATTACTGGGTCACTTCTTAAGAGTGTAAATGTGTTAATGAAATTGTATATGAACGGTAAGAATTTATTTATGATTACGATGTAGTAAACTGAGATGGAATAAAACCATGGAATAAAACCACCACTACCACAAGAATATTACTCAAAAATAATAGAATTACATTACTGATCTTGATGTTGAGGTTGAGGTTGATGGAAATGATTCAATACAATTTATTCAATCTAAATTAAAGCTTCCGGTGAAATTGGATTCAGATGTCGATACAAACTTGGAGATTAAAGAGAAACAGCACAACGAACTTAATGGGTTGCATATTCTTGGATGGTTTTGGAGAAAAATAGAGAAGAGCTCGCCAAGCAAGTTTAAGAAGGATACAAGACAATTGGGGTACTTTCAACGAAAAAAGTACATTATTAGCAGAAGTAATGAATTATTTTTCAATGTGTCAAATTTGACAGTTCATGTCACTTTAAGAGTCAGAAAATCAGATGTTTTCCATTAAAATTGGTCAAATTTATCGACTCTTGGAGACTTGAGACATTTAACCAGGTCAAGACTTTGGGGATGAGGTGTTTGATAAGAAATTATCCACGGTTATCTCAGCAACCGGTGAAAATGGAAGCCTACACCACCAGACTCTCACACCACCAGACTCTCACACCACCAGACTCTCACTCTACCAGACTCTGACACTACCAGACTCTCACACTTACGAAGACATCCGCTAAAAGTTTCACAACCACCACCTCTCGCCCTTGGCCAATATTGACAGTATTGAAGTATTACTTCGAGTGATATGAAACACCTTTGAATTAAAATAACCTCATTAAACAAAATCTTCTCTAATGTTTCCTACGATATTCACCCATAATCGTACGCTATTCTCAGAATCTCAGAATCTCAGAAATTCCGTAATACTCTCTGATCCTCGATCCCCTGATCCTGACAATCTGTTGTGTTGGGTCAATTAGTTTTAGAACTAACCATATGCTCAGTGCCACTGATCTCGATCGTACCACCATTCTCTGAGAAAACATCTTAACCACTAACAACACCAGATGTCCAACCACAAAACCGTTGAGTATTCGGAGGTCTTGGGTTGGGAATTTTTGCTGGATTACCCTCCTTTTCGTTGCTGCAACCTGATTTTATCTCTCCCCAGTAATCTTCTCACTAACGGTAATCTGGTGGTGTGGTGATGGTGATAGTGCGACTTTACCTTATTGGATCCGTAGAGTTCCGATAGAATGAACCCACTGTAGCCAAAGGAATCAAGAAATAAGGACACCATGGAGAATCTGAAACCCAAACCCCGGAGAGAATGATTGCCTGTTCAAACCCAATCTTCGCTATTTTACTTCTATACGATCCGTTGATAATGATAATCTTCGCCTATTGGTCGCCTAGACACCGATAGACACCGATAGACACCGATAATGGAAATGGTACTATCCTCCTTGGAATTCTCATCACCATTACAGTGAGGATACTTTTCCTGGATAGGAGTCGTCTATTAGTGTCTATTAGTGTTTACTTGTCTATTAGTTAGGGTGGTCGTCTAGACCAACGGCTAACTTTCTATTCAAATAGGGAGGCACAGCCATGAAATCATATGGTAACCAAGAGGATTAATGTGAATTCCCTAACATTATTCCGTTAGTGTTAGGGGTCATTGACTTGAGTAAAGGAGTTAGACACCTCAAAGTGAGCTGTTGAGATCTGGGCGTAGATCTTAAAGTTTAGTGACACAACGTCTCATCTTCCAAATAGAACCACCAAGTAACCACCAAGTAACCACCAAGTAACCACCGAAGTAACCACCGAAGTAGCCACCGAAGTAACCACCGAAGTAGCCACCGTAGTAACCAATCGATTCGAAGTCAGCCTCAATTCTACATCACTATATATATCTATTCCAAGGGACGAAAACCCATACTGCAATACTTAACCCGGTACTTGTATAATTCTTAACAATAGACCATTTGAAAATTTGACCATTTGCAAGTTTGGCCAAAACCAATCAACCAATCAACCAATTTCAATAGTTCAATAGTTCAAAATCGGGTGTACCCAAATAGTCATGTTTTGTAAATAGCCCTGGGATTGAACTATTTGGAGTGCTCGGTACCGTTCTAGGAAATGCCCATTACTAACTGACGGTTGGCCATTTCCGCACTACTTCTCGGGTATTTCTCCTTAACTTTAATCTCACCCACCGAGGTGACCCACCGCGGTACCTCATTCTGCGTGTATTCTGCGTGTATGATGTCCCTAATGTCTCCATTCTGCCACCAGTTGCTTCGCACTGATGGCACAAACCTCCCTATTTCTCCCTAGGTCTTGGTTCAATTTTCGCGACTCGTGACTGTGTGGGGTGGATCAATCAAAACACTGGCTTAGTGTTACCATATCATCCTTGTTCTCCTTTATACATTTGATAAATCCTTCACTATTCAATAAGCTTAGACATCATCTGATATTTGAATCAAGTGGAATTGTTTCAAGCTCATCTCACTCTCAATTCACCCCTTTTGAGGATTTTCATCACTCACAGAAATATCAACATACCCCCAAGACCACAGGATAATCATCGATTTTCACCATGTCATCGGACGAATTTGAAGATGCTGCTTCAGATCATGAAGCCACTGTCCAAAAACACTCGGAGGAAACTTCTTCTGAACATCCACAAGAAGTTTCGTCTATCAAGGAACCGGTAGAGGAGACTCCAATACAAGATGACGTGGCCGCCTCTACCGAGGAACTTGTGTCGGGAGCCGAGAATTCCTCTGCCAATACCACCGAAGACATCCCAACTGGATCTCCCGACACCCCAAGCTCACCATTGTCCCCCTCGTTGCCCAATAGAAAGTCTATTCAAGATTGCCTCAGATTGGACCAACAAGATGTACAAATCTTACAAAACGATAAAAGTGCAGTAGAGAACTTGAATGTGATTTCATCCACCTACGATAAGGCCAGTACAAATTATTTATTACAGAGCAAGTTCAATCAATTAAATAACAAGTTTATGGCCAAAGATGTCAGACAGAAGGAATCCATCAACTCCGGTACCGAAGTCATTAAAAAGACGTTCAATGATATAAAGAACACAGTAGGAGGATTCAGTGACATGTTTGAATATAAGATTGACTGGGAATTCTGGACTCAAATCGTCAATGACTATGAATCAGTTATAAAACATGATTCGGAAAGATTGGATAAATTAATCATGTCAGGTATTCCGAAGGAATTCAGAGGAATTATTTGGCAATTGGTTGCAAAGTCTAAAAACTTTCAATTAGAAGAGTTTTATATCCAACTTAAAAGTGAAACATCTGCTCATGAAAAGTCAATTAAAAGAGATTTGTCTAGGACAAGCTTCTTCACAAATGTTGAGCAAGTCAACAAAGGAGAAGAATTGTTCAATGTGATTAAAGCATACTCATTATTTGACCCAGATGTGGGTTACACCCAAGGAATGATATTTATAACAATTCCTTTGATAATGAATATGAGTGATGCAGAATGTTTTTGCTTATTGGTAACATTAATGAAGGATTATAAATTGAGAGATCTTTTCAGTCCTGAAATGAAAGGCTTACACTTATTCCTCTATGAATTTGATAGGTTATTGGAATCTTATTCTCCAATTCTTTATAATCATTTGGTTAAACAAGGTATAAAGTCATCCATGTATGCATCTCAATGGTTCTTGACATTTTTTGCATATAAATTCCCATTGGATATTGTTTTGAGAATTTACGATATCATTATTACTCAAGGTATTGAATCAATTCTTAAGTTTGCTGTTAATTTGATGATTAAGAACGAATCCAGTTTATTGGCTCTCAAGTTTGATAAATTATTAGGATTCTTGAAAGATAAACTTTTCAATATTTACATTAATGAAGAATTTATTGATTTCAATGACGATGGAAACAAGGCTTCTAGGAGAGCATCAAAAAGATTTTCTCTTCTTCCGGGATCTAAAAGAAATTCAACCATGTCAAGTGCTTCATCTGGTTCTAATTATTATAAGCTTAATGATTTGGTGGTTGATTCAATGGAAATTAACGTAGAACCAGTTGAATTAACCAAATATGAAAATGAATTCGAGAATATTTACCTTAGTGAAAATGCTAAAGCCGAAGATATTGAAAAAATCAAAATTGAGAATGGCAACTTGAGACACAAGATTAAAGAACTTGAAACACAATATAATAATTTGAATCGTGACCATATTGATATCGTACAGGAAATGGTTGATATTAAAGTGAAATTACCCGAAGTACTTCATGATAATGAAGAGTTAATAACCTTAATTGAACAATTGAGGGAAGATATTGAAGAGATAGAAACAAAAACTAAAGATTCCCCAAACATTCCATCTTCTCAAGATTCTCTTCCATTACAATCTCCTTCGTTACCAACTACCATTGAACATAATATCCAGGAGTTATTGAATGAAAATTGTAAGGAAACAGAAAAGTTTGCTAACCTTGAGGATGAATTAAGTCAATTGATGATAGAGGATGAGCAATTAACTCAAACCTTAAAGAGTGATAATAAGAAATGGTTCGGAAGATGGGGTAAATAATTCATTCACAGGAAAATTAAACTTACAATTGCTCCTCTCATCCTTGTTCAAATAGATAATGTTGTTAATAGGCTATAGGCTATAGGCTACAAGCTATTCGACATTTAGCCAATCAATTCAAAAGAAATCCTCTTTTAAGACTAACCATAGTAATCGCTAATATCTAGAAGGAAAGGTTTGTTTGTCTTTGCTCTATTTGAGAAGGTAACTCCCCATTCAATATTAAATAAAAATACATATTCTTGGGTTCATTATACTGTACAAGTTAATTTTTAATTGTTTCAGGATGAATTTCGTATTCCATCACTGAAGAGTTGGATTTTACTAATCCCACAGAGATAATTCCTTCGGAATATTCTGTGTCCAGTCCACTGGTAATGATATCAACACCCACAACTTCATCAACTTCTATAGTGGAAATGTTATCCAACCACTTCTTTCCCTTTTTGATGAATCTATGAACAGTCATACCATTTGAATCTTGAGTAATGATAACACTTGACGAGGCATCAATATCAAAATCTATCAATGTTTCGAGAGAGATGGTATGAATAATGACATTCTTTCTCAAGTCAATAATATCCAATGAACTGGCATCCCCATTATTTGATGCCACTAAGAGCCAATAACCATTTAAGGCAAATTTTATCTTAGTTACTTGAGTATAGGTGGGCTCAATTATGGAAACCAATTGACCATCAGTTGTGTTGAAAATCTGAACTTGTTGTTTGTAGTTACCAAATGCAATCAATGCACCGTCAACATGGATTTCACCAGTAGTCAAATCATTCTCTAATGGGGTGGATAAGTACACAAGCGAGTTTTGTTGGGACAAATCGTTAATGGACCAAGTATTCTTGGACACGAAAAAAACAAGATCCCGTATACTTGGATGGATGATGATTGCAGATATTTCTTGTTGATGAGGGTTTGGCCATGATTGGTCACCCATTAAGAATTTATTCTTTAATGCAATTATTGGTCCTGAATTTCCATTATTTACCGCAGTGATAGCTTCATTGAGCTCAATTAATCTCAGCTGATCTTTCAGTTTAAGATCGAGAACTTGAACTCCAGATTTTTCGGCGTTTTCACCATTTTCACCCTTTCCTGCTATTATGAATTGTTTGGCATTGGCATCGAAAATAGTAGCAGTAATTGTATTGAATGGCTTGCCGATGTCTTGTTTCAATGAGATAGAAATTTCAGCCTCTGGAGCAAATGAATAGGAGTATTTGATTGACTTGTGAAGTTGATACAATTCTTCACGAGCTGTGGAGATTTGTTCAGCTGGAATGTTGGCAATTTGATTGTTATCAGTTTGATCACTAAAGTTACCATCACCAATACTAACAGCAAGCTTCTTCAACGCTTCTCTTGCCTCATCTCTCTCCCTAATGGCATTGGCAGCTACTCTTACTGCAGCATCTTGATGATAGAAAGCCGTCAGAAGCTCTTCACGAGCCTTTTGAAGTTGCTTTCTTAACGTGAATACCTCCAAGGCCAAAGCATCCCATTCATTCTGGAAACTGGATAAAAGTGATGGGATTGACATTCCAGTTATAGGAGGTACTATGGGAGATACAGAAGCTTTAATAGAAACCAATTCTTCGGCATTCAATGGTTCATTGTTTATGGGGTCATTTGGACTGGTAGAAAGGTAGTTCAAAATGTATTTCCTATCAAAAATCGCCCCTGATCTAGGTGAAACCACCGGATCGACCGCTTCTTGTCCGGAAATAGCGCATATCATTGCTTCAGTGGGTAGTTGAAGAGGAATAAGTAGGTTATTTTGAAGTTTCAATTGATGAGATAGCGCATCACGTGACACACTCTAATTCACCAAAGCTTATAAGAGTAAACATCACTACTAAAAAAGTCAATGAGAAGCTTAAATAATCAAAATTTGCCAAAGAAACTTTGCTATTGCAGTACGGGTCTTCTACAAAGTTCTCCATCAATTTTTACAAGCTTTACACCACTAATATAATACTAAACAACTCAAACCATTATTCACAATAGATAACACCAGATAAAGAATTTATTAACATCAAGTATAATCAATTCTGTAGTATGCTTAAAAATAGTAGGACTAGTCACTTACAATAAATACCTCCAACCCTTATTAATATAATATACCTCCTCCTCCTAAAAAGGTATAACTATGATTGAAAGAAAATTTATCAGATAAAACTCTCAATAAGGTCAATGTTGGCTTTAGAATACCCTTAAAGCTATTAGATATTATTCTATTTGTAAATAACTGTGAAAATACTTAAAATGTATGGAGGATAATATATCACCAACTCCGATTACGTAATCTATTTGATATTCTACTCCAGATATTAATGGGAATTGATTACTAATAATTACCAATAAATAGTAGTAATTTTGGTGGATCTGACTACTTAACAATTTGATTAGCAAGTATAGTTCTGTAAACATAAAAGTTCGAACGTTTCAAGTTTATTCTATTAGTATATAGTGATAAAATTGAACTGATTACGTAATCATACCAAGATATTAAGATATAGAACAGTCATGGTTATTAACGATTCCTCTACTTTGTCATTTACTAAGATAAACTTGCTAGAAAATTTATCACCATTGAAAATTACCGAAATATGTTATGTGTTATGTTACATTATTTTAATTAGTATAATTTTAAGCCAATACAACAACCTATAACATTAGCTAAAGCTATTAATATAGTATGGTGATATTAAATCATATCGTCAAGTAGTTGTTTAAGGCAATTTAAAGAAATGGGAGAATTTAAAGACAGAGAACAAAAGAAGGAGAACAAAAGAAAGAGTAAAATAATGTAAATATCAATCTATTTGTGAAATTAGGTGTGCTTATCTTGGTGTAAAGTTCATTTAGCATAACTTTATCAACCTTCAATGTATAGATAATAACTTCACAGTATATATCGTCAAAGTAGATATGAGTCTCGAGAAATTCTATACTATATCATGAAATATTCAAATATTCAGATGTTCAACTGTTTGAATGTTTAAAGTATGAAGTAGCTGAGAGGTGTTCATTCGTCTTGGAATAAGCTAGAGGAGTAATTATCAAATGAATTATCAAAATTAAACTAGAGAACTAAATAAATATAAGTATAATTATAGCAAAGTATAATTATTATGCTTCATCACCACTGGATGATTCTTCTTTATGGTGCTCCTCATGGTGCTCTTCCTTTGCTGGAGGTGGAACAGCTCTATATCTCTTTCTTCCAGTTCCAAATAAACCACAGCAATGGCCCAATAAACTGAAGATCACCACAAACAATGCACCCACGGCAGCAGACCAAATGAAAGCATAGAAATTAGTAGACAAGAAGGATTTGACACCATATTGCTTGGTGGCATCATTGACTTGTTTTCTAACGAAAAGATAAGCTCCGGTGACCAAAGCTGCAGAAACAGTTGCCAATAAGAAAATCAATCCTTCAAAGAGGAAATTCATGAAGGAAAGACAACAACTATGAGGAGACAAGAAGAATGCCAAAACTTGAACTGCGAGAGAAAGGAAACTTAACACAATAACCACCAATACCAATGCAAATGAAGCTCTAGTAATATTGTGAAGGGTAGTAAGATCTTGTTGGATACTTCCAGGTAAGTTCAAATTATCATAACTGATATATTTGAGTAATACTTCGATTTCACTCTTGACGGTGGTACTGATGATTTTAGGAACTTCATCACTACTAAGTTGAGTCATAATAGTGTGATTCAATTCTTGTTTCACCACTTCAAGTGGATCGAATGCAAATGCAGGAACTGGGTCAGAACACCAGGTAATGTTGACCTTTTCATTATTAAACGGCTTGAAGTATTTTTTAAGATGTTGATCATAAGTGCTGTTGGTAGTGACAGATCCTTTACAGTAGCCCCAGTATCCAATGGTGTAAACATCAGCCAAACCCAAGGAATGATACTCCACATTGTTAATAATATCGTTGATCACAGCCTCCACAGTGGTAAAATAACCTCCGGCATTACCGTTGTTACCGTTATTACCTCCTGTAGCTTGGACAGCGTTGGTAGCTAATGGACCAAGTTGACTGGCCACTGAGCTGATGGCATTACCAATACCACCATTGGTATCACCAATGGCTGCGAGACCCAGCTGAACTGAGTTTCCGATTTGTGAAAGAGTGTCCCTAACCTCGAGTTGGGTGCCACTAGGTACAAATTGGGTGCCAGTAGCGATTTCTCTCTTGGGGTTCAGAAATGCTGCAGCATCCAAGATGGCGGAAAGATTCAAGTTATTAAGCTGGAAATCGATCAAATATGCTTGGGTGAGATATGGTTTGTTAGCGTAACTACCAGTCACGGCAAAAATCGATAGAAGAAGCGTGGCTAATGTGAAAAGTATAAGGATTGCCCTGAAGATTGCAAACATGATGAGTGTGAGGGAGAAATGTTGTGATTTGGGAGGGGTGGAAACTTGGTTAAATTCTCTGAAACGGAATTTGAATAAAGTTCGAGGAAATGATTAATGAAGAAATGATTTCAAGGCTCAAATAGATTTGATTCTCAGTTAATAAATTGCTATCAGTAAATCAAAATATCAAAACTTTAAAATTTCAAAATATGACAAAAATAGACTTGGATATTGCAGCAGCTGATGTAATTAGCCTGCCGGATTAGGACGAATTAGGCTTAGACTTAGAGTGAAAAATAGGATCACGTACCAAGAACAAGGAACAACAAGAACAACAAGAATAAGGGATCTTGAGGATAAGTTTTATTGTTCTGAGCCAGTCAGGATTGATAGTTTCTGGGCACCAAGTTCGATGAAGATTCTAAGCCGATGTTCCACCAAAAGCTGAAGTCTCACTAAAGTCTCACTAAGTCTCACTAAGTGTCACTAAGTGTCACTGAGTGTAGTACTAGTCACTGCGTAAACGGACCGAGGTGTATAATGTTATATACACTACTCCAGCAATAGGTTAAAGGTGATGGTAATGTTACACAAGCAATTAAGTAGGGTCGCTTATGTAAATCAGCTTATTGCTTAGTTAAGGAGATGAGGAGATGAGATGATGATTTGATCCATTAGGACCTTCCCCCGATTTATATACTCCAGATAATACCTCATGCTCCCCTGAGATGGATCGCAGATGGCTGGTGCCTCGTCCAGATCAGGCTACGGATCGCACTGTGGCCCCAAGTGCACTACGACAAGATGGCGAAATGGCTGGCTAAGGTGGTTGTAGATACGATTATTTAAACTATAGAATGCAGGCTGGGATGATGGGTTGTTGGAGTGACAATAGACATATTGTTAGGTATGACGAGTAGGTTGTCTATTGGATTGAAGGCGGTGGAGGACGTGGAAGATAATAGAACATAATAAAGTGAATGAAAGGCTGGTGTTTAGCCCAAAAGGTGAGAGTCCCTGACATCGCCAAATCAAATCGAGGGGGTGCGGCTGTCAAGCCGCATACGCACCCCAAATTTCACAGTATTCCACTTTGGAGTCTGCCAAGGGCTCGTCGCAATCACTGAATTGAGAAGAATCCATGGCATTAGTAACCGTCATGTGAAGGAGATTACATGGTAAGGAAGGGGGATTGGGCATTGGGAATTGTAGGGCGGTGGAGGCTTAGTAGAAGTACACAGGATTGAAGTTGCTGATTCATAGCCCACCTATACTTGAAGTCATGAATCTAATAGTTATTGTTACAATGTGGATAAGTTATTATGGTGTTGATGTCGCACAATGCCCCGCGTGTCGAATGATTGTAATGGTGGAGTACCTAGTAAGATTCATTCACCTTCTAAATCATCAAATCCATCCATCAACTCTTTTTCAAGTTCATCCAAATCCTCTGTAAGATCAGGCACAACCTTGTCAGGCAATACTAGTCCCTGGTTTTGCTTTTTATGACCATTGAGGCTTGATCCTTCTTCATCAAGTTCGATTTCTCTTGGCCTTTTGTTCTGGTATGCTTCTCTTATGAATGAATCAGTATGATTGCTGTCATTTATATCATTTTCCTCTTGTCCATTTCCATTTCCATTTCCATTTCCATTGACTTCTTCATCGTCATCATCTAAATCATCAACATCGAGATCATCGTCGCTAATGTCAGCAAGAAAATCATCAACTTCTTGATTGGCTTCATCGAAATTGTACAGCTCAAGAGTGGCAGGGTTGATGGCCAATTGAAGTTCATTCTTCTCTAATTTCTTTTCGATTGCTTTCTGATATTTTTCAATATCTCTCTCATTTACCTTCCAATCATCAGGATTATTTTGAGGAATCAAGTAATCTTTTTCATCCACTTTACCCCAATTGCTTAAGCAAGCAAAGAGCCAATCAGGATTAACTATCTTTGCTTGAGGTAATAATTTTCTTGCAACACGAGCTTTGAATGTAGGACCCGGTCCATTAGTAGGATCTCTGCATACAACATGGGTAACATCAGGATAAACTTCATTGATTACTTCAACACCAAATTGTTTACACCAGATAACAATGTCTGCAGAATTGATATTAACTCCAAGTGGTATTATTCCCGAAAACAAAATTGTCACACCTTTTAAGCATGTACTTTTCATTTGTGGTATAATATTAGTTAAGTCAGGCCTAAATGATGGATCTTGAGTAGATTTTTTCCCTAAAATATTATAGTACTCCGAATGAACATTCACCAATGACTTGTTCAATGAATATAATTCGGTATCATCATCATAAAGCAAATTTTCATCTTCTTCTTCCTCTCCATCTTCGTCTTCTTTATCAGAAGATCCTGGAGAGCTTGTTCTAGAACTATCCAGATGTCCGTTTTGATGTTGATTATGTAATTGTTCTTGTAATTTAGCTAAGGGACGATCATGTTGTTGTTGTTCAATTGATTGACTCCTAGTAATTGATTGTTCAATTAACAAGTCGGTATTACCTTCACCACCTCCAAGCTCTAGTATCCTGTCCACAGGGTTAGAAGAATCTGTGACTTCGGAATTTGATTCTTTAGGAGAATCATTATCGTTCTTTTCAAGTTCTTGCTCTAGGATTGCAATAGATTTTCTTTTCTTCATAGGACCAGTTAATTGACCATTTTTCTTTGGTAAAAAACTAGAATTGATATCTCCAGTTCCCACAAAGAAATCATATGGAACAACCTTAATCAAATTACTTTCCCATTGCCAAACATCACCTCTATCATCAATAATAACCACCATTGATTGATCAACAGGGAAGAGACGTTTCAAGTTCTTATGAGTTAAGGAACCACTTTCATCTCTACTGAGAATACGGTCTCCAAAATATTTGCCATCCGGATCTATAATTTTGGCAATAGCGAGAGCATAATTTCTAGTAGCCATGGTGTAAATGTGTAATTCATAGAGTTTGGAGATCTCTTCAAGGAATTCAGGCAATCCTGGTCTCACCTTAACATAATACCAACATTTTGTAGGAGCATAGCGTGGCCCGGTCCATCCTGGAGGAGTAACCACTTCTTCTTCTAAACAGAAGGTTTTGACATCTTTGACAAATGGATAATTTGGATTAGATGAGTCCCGTTGCCATTCTCCCACGGTGGGATCCACGGTAGCATGAATGACGGTCTGATCCAAGTCCACCACCAAGATCAATTTCTTGTCAGCAGTGAGTTTCTCCGTGGTGTTATGTTCAATCTTGGTTGCTTCATCCAAACTGATTTTCAACCCTGTGTTATCATGAGACATGGAAATGGTGGCTCTATCTTCATAATTGTAGCCAGTATAATCCTTTTCATCCTCCACCGCTTTACCACATAAGGCACAAAGGCCTCCATATTGAACGGTATGAGTACAAGACTCCAAAATGCTACACACTTTGAGATTATTATGCATGAGCTCCAGGCCAACATTCACTTCTAGAGACTGTATCTCTCCTTGAACTGGACTCTCAAAGCTTCCAATCCGTTCAACTCGAATCTTTGGTGGAACTTCTTCTTTGGAATTGGGGTCATCTTGATAGTCCCAGTATTTATACTTGAGAATGGCCTGGTGCTTTGCGATGGTGTCACCTGGACGCACAAGAATGGCGGAAACCGTCACTGGGAACGGTACCGACGTGGGTAACGTTATAGGCGTCAGGCTTGACATGATGTGTGAATTAAAATTGGGGCACGAGATGGATTGATAAAATAATACGGAGAATGGGGAGATGGAATGTTTGTTTATGTGGGATGGTGTTCACGCGAAATAACATGAAGGTAGCGAGGTGGTGCGGCCCCGGACACAGTGAGGCATTAGGGCGGTGCGGCTGGAAAGAGAAATGAGCCAGCGAGATAGCGACAACAGCGACAATTGCGAGAATAGGGAGAACCAGCGAGAAACGTCCCTAACCATAAGTAGAGCTACCCCATAACCACCCCATAACTTGAACCATATCAAGCATCAAATTGCCGTTGAACCAACATACTAAAATGACTGGAGAGATATCAACATATTTAGGGAGATTTGGGCCATTGATAGTTAGTTGATACTTTATCTTTTAGAGGCCAATCACATTGAAATCATCACATTTGGGGTGTTTGGGGTATGGTTGTTTCAATTTACGTCAACCTGTCATTTTCTAGCGAGAGTAGTGAGTATTTACCCCCTGTTTTCCTCGTATTTCTCTACTATTCTCCCTATTGCTAATCTTGAGAGCAATCTCTCGCGTCCCAGATCACCGATCAAGGAGGTCGCGGGGATCCATGGACTTAATGTTGGCAGGGCTAAAATGGATCAAATTATCCTCTTATATGGCTAAATTTATCAGTGATCTTCACCTGACCACACTCACTTTCGTATATTCGCCAAAACACTCCAATTCACGCCACGCAACGTGGTATCTCCTATGGTATTTTCATGATAATTCCGTGATTGAGTGGAATTGGTTGGCGCACGCCTCATATGATATTCACCTTGATGGTGTTCAATCCACTTCATTATGGTTCTAGTGGATAACCATTGCCACCTTTCGGTTCAATGCACAGAGGAAGCGATCGTCAAGCTTGGGTCTAAGCTTGGTGCCAATCTTGGTCCACAGGCTTCTAGTTTCCATCTCATGACCACATATTTTCGGGACTTGGAGCTACTAGAGCTTCTCCTTAACAGCTCAACACATGCAATTGTACCATATTATGGAGTCCATCCTTGGTATTCGCACCTTTTCACAATCCAAAGCCAACAAGATGTCTCCAATGAGGAGTTTAAAGCTAAACATTACCATTCCGTGTTGGTTCCCGGTCCGCTGAATGAACTATTGAAGGTGCTTCCTCAACCCATCAACATAGATGATCATATACAACTGTTTCGCAGGCTAATAGACAAACATAGCAATATAGATTATGGAATTGGTGAAATTGGCCTTGATAAGGTTTTCCGAGTACCAATTTCGGGGTATTTTGGGGCAGTTTTGGCTCTGAATTCTGAAGAACAACCCAAATTATCACCTTGCCGAGTGTCCATAGCCCATCAGGTGGAAATTTTGAAGAAGAACCTCGATTTCGCCGATTCTTTAAGCAAAAAGGTCTCTCTTCATTGTGTGAAGGCACACGGTATGCTTTTCGATGTGGTCAGGAAATACCCCAATATTAATGTGGTTTTGCACTCTTATAGTGGGCTGGTAGACCAGGCCAAAGTATGGATTAAAGAGTATCAAAAGAGAAGACAAATGCTTCAATTTTCATTTTCAAACTGGATCAATGGTGTCGGTTCCAAATCTAATGATCTTCAACAGATAGTGGGATATCTCGACCAAGAACAAATTTTAGGAGAATCGGATTTACTGATAGATGTGTGGTTACTACAAAAAGAAAAAGAAGTAGAATACTGGGAAGGATTGAATGAAATATATCGAAAGATAAGGAAGGATATTAGGGAAGAAAATGGAGAGGAAATTAGGGAAGAAAATGGAAAGGAGAATGAAAAGGAATATTAGATTTGGTGACCGAAGCTTTCTAGCTATGTTATTCCAATATTCAATTCTTCATGATAAAACTAAGAATAACTAGGAGTGCTCCAGCTTTGTCTCCAGGTTGAGATACAGCTTTGGCTCCAGCTTTGGCTCAAGGTTGAGCTCAAGCTACTGTGTCGGTATCACTTCGTGTACTTTTTTCTGAGCGTTAACCTGGTAAAATTGGTGAAATTAACTGTTATTGAGTCATGAAAATCGCTCCATTTCGACTTACCAGTTAATACCGAGTCTGGGGTTGAAGCTCCGTTTCCTGGAACTTAATTGACCTAGATACTTGAATATTACGTCATAGTTTCTGGCCTTCCCACTACAAACTACAGTACTACCATGGTGGAACCCGGCAATGTACGTTACGCAATAGTACGTCTACTCCACACCTCGGACTAGATCGGGTATATGGTGGGTACCAATTGTTTATCCCTGAGCCCGGGGTCCGGATACCCGGACGTTTTGGAACCAGATTCGCAGCCAGGAGTACTCTTGGCTCGTTGAATATTTCACTCTCCGGGCAATTGCTACGTACTTTAATGGAGACGAACTCGGAACCTTCTGGAACATTGCTACAAAAACAATGTATTGGTCGAACCAGCAAATCAATTATGTTAGTAAAAGGCATCATGTGATAATTTGATGTGATCTTGTAACTGTTTGATGTTGTAATTTTGATATCTACAAAAGTTCATGGAGATCATTTTGACATGAGAATGATCATTTGTGTATTGACATTTACAATCTAGACTTGATGATGTCAACAAATTCTGGCTTCAAGGAAGCACCACCGACCAAGAAACCGTCGACGTCTTGCTTGTCTTTGAATTCAACGGCGTTCTTACCGTTGACGGAACCACCGTATAAGATTCTGACTTCAGCAGCTTGCTTGTCACCAATGGTCTTGGCCAAGTGCTCTCTGATACCCTTGTGGGTGTCTTGAGCATCTTGTGGGGTAGCAGCCAAACCGGTACCGATGGCCCAAACTGGTTCGTAGGCAACAACGATGTTAGTCCAGTCAGAAACGATCTTGGAGACAGCGTCCAATTGTCTGGCACAAACATCCAAGGTAACACCGGACTTTCTCTCTTCCAAAGTCTCACCAATACACAAGATAACTGACAAACCTTGTTCCAAAGCGAACTTGGTCTTGTCGGCGATGAATTCATCAGACTCCTTGATGATGGTTCTTCTCTCAGAGTGACCAGTCAAAGTCCAGGTAGCACCCAAGTCAAGAACTTGGTTGGCAGAGATCTCACCAGTGTAAGCACCAGAGGCCTTGTCGTAGACGTTTTGAGCAGAAACCTCAATGGTCTTTTGCTTGTTCTCAGCCACGGCAAGGGAAAGGTATGGAGCTGGTGGAGCAATCACTACTTGAACAGCACCTGGTAATTCGGCCTTGTTCAAGTTGTCAATGATAGCGGTAACGGACTCTTTGGTACCGTTCATTTTGAAGTTGCCTCCGACGAAGAATTGACGAGCCATTGTGATGTTGATGTAAAAAGTGAAGTAGTTAATTATGTGGGCGACAGGCTTCCTTATATAGCGGGTATCGTGGTTCCGTGGTGTGCGCACGACCTAACCTACCAACTGTCAGGGTCTAGTGGCATGATGAACTTTACCTTTAATTAGTGGGTGTATCATGGATTAATATTATGGATGTTTCTAGACTATTGTGGTATGTATGTTTAATTTTACTCTAAGGTTCAGGCTCAATCAACAGCTCGCGGCTATTGATTTGACTCTGGTTCTCCATAGTAAATGGAGACCGTTTCGATTGCAAATCACCACCTCCATTTATTCTAGAATTCACCTCATCAAATGCTTCCTTAATGCGGCGATTCTTGTCTCTATTTTGTTTAATGGCCAGGCGTTGAGCCGCTATGATGCTACTGACATCCAAATCTTCCGGTTGAGATAATTTGTTCTTTGAATTAAAGCACACTTCTTCACCCACTTCTCGAGAGATTTCATCATCAATTTGATCTTCAGCAACATTATCCCAGGTTAAAAGGGGGGTTTTCAATGCAAATTTGCCAGTATCGGTGTTTTTCTTCATGATTAGATATTGACAATGAGGAATATTTTTGAGTGATTCGAACTCTTCGTAAGTCCATCGGAACCATTTCATAAGGAACACTCTGGCCCATATTCCATGAGTCACCAACACAAGCACATCAGGAAAGTCTTCTTGTTGGAATTGGCGGAATAATGACTCGTTAAAACTGGCCACTCGGTCATATACATCTGCTGCACTTTCTCCATGGGGGATCCGATAAAAGAAATGGCCATAATGGGCTCTCTCTTCCCAGATTTTTTCCATCTCTTCTGGAGTACTTTGAAAATTCCCAAAGTCTTGTTCTCTCATTCTTGGCTCCTCATATATGCTGTACTGGATTCCAGGAACCTGCTTGATTCCGTCCACAATATTATTACATGTTTGTCGAGCTCTTAAATATGGTGATGTGTAGAATAGTACTGACCGAGACTTTTTCGATTTGGCAAAACATGCTTGTTCAAAGAATTCCTTCAAAACAATCCCGGCATCTTGTGCTTGTTGGTGACCTATGACAGTGAGTGGGATTTTGTGGTTGGGCATGAACGAGTTGACAGACTTGTCACAATTCCCTTCTGATTCCCCGTGTCTGACGAGTAATATATACTGATAGTTAGTAAAGGATGGTAAAATCTGTGGAAATGGACAGTAAAATCTCAGGGTCTCGTCCGAGATTCAAGCATCCTGGGCTATTGATATCGCTAATGTGAGGAAGCTTTAAAACACCAAATAAAAAACACCAAATAATCAAATATCTCCGTTTCAGGTTTCCAGGTATCCATAAGCTTGTGGTGGTATCCACCGTGTCTCATCTCAGTTTACTTAGAGTGGGACACGTAGTAACAGTTGCTGAAATATGATAAAAACAAAGGCGAAACATACGGTGATTCTTGCTTCGATGTGGGCTTCCACGTTGGCTTCAACTAGGCTTCAACGACAAAGCCTTCATGGTATATTATCTAGGGCTTTGGCTTCGTTTGGTACATCATCTTCGCCTAGGCTGTTTAGGCAGGTCTCACTCCAGCTATTGTCTCTGTTAAAGTGACTCAGATTCGTTCCCAGAGTTGCAGTTTGATCCAAATCTCGGTGTACTTACTTTCGGTCTTCCCATGATGGTTTACTAATGTTGTAGAAGAAGATAGTGATAAATGCTTGACTAATGAGTTATAATCTGATCTTGAATGGCTGAAGCGAAGGTTCCGACACGTGACTAATTGTCTGATAAGAGTGACTATGAGTTGATGGGCTGAGGTGAATTACCGCACCGAATCATGTTAGTTACACCGGTCAAATGGAAGGGACGGGGGTGGTGAAATTGCTTAACTTTGTATACTGGTTATTCGGAGTTAAGTGCATGTGTCATGTTTGCAAGTTAAGGTTTCGAGAAAATATTCACTGCGACTTAATTAAACTTCATGCACTGGATTTCTGCACTAGAACTTAAGGGACTATACGGTACAACTTCAATAGTCAATCTAGTGACCAACAGTGATCTTTGACTAGAACATCAATCTTTGAAAACTGATGTGATTCAAATCACTGTTGGCTTTAATAATAAAGGTTCAATCAAGTTAATTTATTTGATCAATTCTCGTGTCTACATTTTACCATTTCATCTGTGTATTATTAACCTAATTACCATCAGCAGTAAGCTTTCTCTCGATAGCGAAACTCTTAGTCAACTCTTCGTCACACTTCTTAAGAATGTCGTCAGCCAAAACATCGATGGCATGACTGTGTAACATATTGTTATATCTGGATGGCTCGTTTGGTAATCTAAAGATGCTCTTCCATTCTTCGGTATCTAATTCTTTTTCTCCTCTCTTTGCTCTCTCCAAGTTTTCCAACTTTCTTTGTTGCTTCCATTGGGTGATCTTGGATTGTTCCTTTTGATGTTGTCTTTGGTAGTAGTTAAAGTTATTTTGATCATAATTGTAGGAATCCACTTGACTGTATAAAGATTCTAATAATTGAGCAGTGACATTTTGGTTAGATGACAAATTTAAAGTATCGAATTCACTTTCAGTACGCTTTTCATTTTCAACATTAGCCATGTAGAGGTTGACCAAATTTTGGTTACGAATATGAATTGGGATATCATCGAAAATATTAAGGTAAGACAACTTATGACTCTCGAGATCACGAGATTTCCATTTCCCATCCAAATAAGTGGTAACGAAGTTTTCAGACAATCTATAAGCACGAAGTTCGACTTCCTTACCGATGGAAGACATGTTATGAACAATAATGAAAGAGTTTTTGTTAGTCAATTGTTGTTGGACTAAACCATCAACCAATTGAGAGGTAACAAAGTTACCGGAGAAAGTGGATTGGAACCATCCTTGGAATTCCACTCCGTAGCCCAACTTGGTTAAACTGTCCAAGATTTCTTGTTGATACTTGGCTCCACTTCTAGACTTAAATGATCCACCTTCATATTGATCTGGGTATGGGAATGGGTAAGCATGGGTGATATCAATAGATCCTTCATCGCTTTCAAATCCAAGAAGAGATCCTGAAAAGAGTGCTGGGTAGTTCTCTGAAGTATGTCTAACAATTGACAATACAGCTGATGATTGCACCGTGATGGAGGTGGCAGTAGGTGGTTGGTACTTGCTGGAAGTTAGTAAATAGTTTGAAATTGACAAACAACACCTCTTTGTCTGAGAAACCTCCTTTATATCAATGATCAACGCCTTAGAATCGTTGGTGAAACTCCAACTTTGTTGATTTTTCGATATTGAATTTTCAATAGTGGGCCAAAACTGACGGAAAAAAGTGTTAAATGTGCACTGAACTGGTCCAGCTTATAAACTGTACCATTCAGCTTGCTTGTATCCCAACATACCTTGCTTTAATACTCATGATTGGTGCTAAGGGTACATAGTGAAATTTTGTAAAATTTTATCGCGGGTGGAAGAGTGCTGACTAAGTGATTATGTAATGGAGGCCCACCATATCACCACCTAAACCAGGAGGGACTTCAACCTCAAAATCCTTTAACAAAACAACTTTATTGACTTGATGACCCATCCAGTATGACCAATCACGTTCTCCACTAGCCCCCAAGCAAGTTACTCATGAGTAATTGCCTTATCATTCTCAAATGGAATCATCACCATTTACCCCTCCACGTGACTCATCTTGACCTTTATAAAAAATTTCCATTCTCAGATTTTTCATCCATCTTTAACATGTCTGAAGAAGTTAAGCAATTATCGGAACAAGTCCAAAAGACTTACCTTGATGACGTCACTGGCGAGCAAGTGTCCAAGACCGAGCTCAAGAAGAGACAAAAGGCCAGAGCTAATGAAGCTAAGAAGGCGCAAAAGGCTGAAAAGGCCGCCGCTTCAGCTCCAAAGGTAGCCAAGAAGACGGATCAATTGGCCGATTTGAACCCAAACCAATACTTTGAGATCAGATCTCGTCAAGTTGAAGAGTTAAGAAGAGCCAACAATGCTGGTGAAAGTGATTTCAACCCTTACCCACACAAGTTTAACCGTAACTTGAAGGTTAAGGAATTCCTTGATCAATACAGTCATTTGACTAGAGGTGAAACTTTGAAGGATGTTGAAGTTAAGATCACCGGTAGAATCATGACCAAGAGAGAAGCCGGTTCCAAGTTGAAGTTTTACGTTCTTAAGGGTGATGGATTCCAAGTTCAAGTCATGGCTCAAGCTCAAGACGTTGCTACCATCGAAGAATACGAGAAGATGCACGAATACCTTAGAAGAGGTGATATCATTGGTGTCACTGGTTACCCAGGTAGAACTGCTCCAGCCAAGGGTGGTGAAGGTGAAATCTCCGTTTTCGCTACTTCTGTCCAATTATTGACTCCATGTTTGCACATGTTACCAACCGAACATTTCGGTTTCAAGGACCAAGAAGCTCGTTACAGAAAGAGATACTTGGACTTGGTCATGAACGATTCTGTCAGAGACAGATTCAAGGTCAGATCCAAGATCATTTCTTACATCCGTAAGTTCTTGGATGACAGAGACTATATTGAAGTCGAAACTCCTATGATGAATGTTATTGCTGGTGGTGCCACCGCTAAGCCTTTCGTCACTCACCACAATGACTTGAACATGGACATGTTCATGAGAGTTGCTCCAGAATTGTTCCTTAAGGAATTGGTTGTTGGTGGTATGGACAGAGTTTATGAAATCGGAAGACAATTCAGAAATGAAGGTATTGACATGACTCACAACCCAGAATTCACCACCTGTGAATTCTATGAAGCTTATGCCGATGTGTATGATTTGATGGACATGACCGAATTGTTATTCTCTGAAATGGTCAAGGATATCACTGGTGATTACAAGGTTAAGTACCACCCAGATGGTCCAGAAGGTGAAGAATTAACCTTGGACTTCTCCAGACCATGGAAGAGAGTTAACATGATCGAAGAATTAGAGAAGGTTTACAATGTTACCTTCCCAGCTGGTGATCAATTGCATACTGAAGAAACTGGTAAGTTCTTGAAGCAAATTTTGATTGACCACAAGATCGATTGTCCTCCACCTTTAACCAACGCCAGAATGTTGGACAGATTGGTGGGTGAATTGGAAGATGCTTCCATCAACCCAACCTTCATTTTTGGTCACCCACAAATGATGTCTCCATTGGCCAAGAAGGACAGAAACATCCAAGGTTTATGTGAAAGATTCGAAGTTTTCGTTGCTACCAAGGAAATCTGTAATGCTTACACTGAATTGAACGATCCATTTGATCAAAGACAAAGATTCGAAGAACAAGCTAGACAAAAGGATCAAGGTGATGATGAAGCTCAATTAATTGATGAAACCTTCTGTAATGCTTTGGAATACGGTTTACCACCAACTGCCGGTTGGGGTTGTGGTATCGATAGATTGGCCATGTTCTTGACCAATTCTAACACCATTAGAGAAGTCTTGTTGTTCCCAACCTTGAAGCCAGATGCTAAGGAAGCTAGTGAAGAAGCTAAGTAGATTCTTTAATATTACAATGAATTAAGTGTACTAATTTTGTAGAATCTATCATATTAGAGTAAATAAATCTATATAAATCTCGAATTGCATCTGTGATATATTACATCATAATTAAAAACATTGGAGATATTGGAACAGTTGATGTAAATTATCACACCTTACCCTCACCTATTGGTATACAATTAGAAAATGTGTACCAAAAAAAAGTATTTGAGCTAAACTAGTTGGACATATACATGTAAGGTAGAAATTATCTATTAATTCAAACCAATACATGTATGAGCTAATATTAAAAATATGAATATATACATATATATATGATATGTTAAATTACAGCTTCACTTGAAGAATTATAAAATTAATTGTCCATAAGTGTGGAAACAGTACATTCTTATCAAAACATCATACTAAATCTCTGGTAAGTTCAACTAAAAATCGTTATGAATTATTGTAATTTGTGATAATTGTTCGTCAAGATAGTTAAGAATATTCTTTGGTAAGTGTTATAGTATTAATTGATAGTGAATAAAATTGGTACTTTAAGCTACCACGGATTTTACCTTAACTATTCCATGAATATAGCTACTAAATAAATACATATTTTTATTTTCTAGACCGTAACATCACTTACTTAAATTTGCTTCTTTCACGGCATCTGCTATGCTGTGATATGCGTGATAATTTACATTTATTATACATTATCTTCTAACAAGATCACCTCTTCTCTTCATTTCTAATGCTTTCTTATAAGGAGGAGCAGTTGGCATTTGAACTGGTACCAATTCTTGTTGTTTACCGGGTCTATAAGTAGCATCAGAATCCACATCATTTAAATCTCCACATGCAACAAAGGTACCAATAGTTCTTCCTTCTCCTTCAGGGAATTCCAAGAATTCGAGATTTTCACTCTTACCAATTCCAGCACCTTCAAAGAATTCTTCAGTGGATTTATTCAATTCTAATTTAGGAGTCCATCCCTTATTAGGTCTGTATCCAAGGCATACAATGAATGCTTCAAGCGAGGTGCCTCGGGATGATCTTGGTTTGGCACAGATGACTCTTTCAAACAAATAACTCAATTGACTGTATAACAAATCAATATCTCTACCTCTAAAGATCTTGGCCACGAATGTACCTCCTGGTTTCAAAATACATGTGGTCAATTGTAATGCAGATAAAATAAGTTGGGCTTGGATGTATTCATCCAAATCGTGTAAACCGGTGACATCGGGAGCTCCATCACTGCAAACGAAATCGGCAGCTTCACCTCCAAATGTTTCAAGGATCTGTTGAAGGGTTTTTGGGTGGGTGATATCGGCTTGAATGGTGGTCACTCCATCAATGGGAGTCATTGGCTGTAAGTCAACAGCAACGATCTTAGCATCTTGTTGGTTTTGATTTTGAAACATCTCTCTACTTAAAACTTGAGACCATGAACCTGGAGCTGCACAAAGATCAACTACTCTCTTGACTCCTTTAAAGATTTGAAACTCTTCATTGAGTTGAAGGAGTTTGAATGCCGACCGGGCTCTCCATCCTTCTTCTTTGGCCCGACGGTAGTAGATATCACGCTTATCTTTACTGGATTTACCCATGGTGATGACCTGATGATAGATAATTTTTCAGTTTGGTGAGTGCACATAAATTATCACCAAAACTATATTATAAGTTATCACCAATCATCACCAAATACTTGGTGAAAATAGTTTAAAATTAGCGGATGGTCCATTAATCATTATTCTGGTCACTCTTGGTTAATTGCTTAATTTCACCACTGAATAGTTGGTGAAAATGGGTGAAATTTGGTGATATTTGATGCAAATACACAGAAAAACTTCATTTAAACCTTCCTAAGGACATGGACCTCCTCTCATAAATTATTTAGACAGTCTAACCTTATCAGTAATCACTAAAACTGGCTGATATCTTCAACTTCAACCCCAATTATCTACTAAAATTAACTACTATGTGTCACGTGATGCGGTTTTCCTCAAAAAAATTCTTCGCTCTATTCAAGAACCAACCACCAATGCTTACCTCCATTTACAGAAGGTCACCTGCCTCCATAAGAAGGACATTCTCTTCTACTTCCAGAGCTGTTCAAAAGGCTTCGGAGGAACCAACTACCCCAAAAAAGTTTCAATCTCCACAAGAATTCACCCAAAATAAGCAAACTGAAAAAATCGAAGAATCCATTTATCAACAAGGTTTATTAAACGGACAATTCCAATATCAACCTAAATATATCAGTCAAAACACCGTTGATCCCGCGACTTCCAGACCTATTCCTATAAATGTGGAACTTCTTAAGTATAAACCCATAACTCACCCTCAAACTCATGGAGATGAAGTGGCCAAACTTAACTTGAAGGGATATGATGAAGATAATTTGATTCGTGCTTCTGAATTTGCCGTTAGATCGGCTTATTATTTGGGAATTCCAACTTCTGGAGTGGTTTCCAAAAAGACTGAAAAGAGATTATATACTGTGATTAAGTCTCCATTTGCTCAAGCAAAGACTAAACAAAATTTCCATAGAACAACTTTCCATAGAGAAGTGACTGTATATGATGCCAATGCCGAAGTTGTGGATTTGTGGTTATCATTCATCAACAAGCATGCTTTACCAGATGTGGACTACAAAGGTACCATCACTACTCGTGAAGGATTGAACTTTAATGAACAATTGGACAAATTGACTGAACAACAAGCCAAATTGCCACAAGCATATGAGGATTCCAATGATCCTATTTCTGCTAAGGTTCAAGAATTGTTGAAGAGTGATACCTTCAAAAAGCTTCTTAATGAATAATCTAGAATTGTATATAGTATTGGATCTGGATGAAATTATAATTAACCACGTAGAATAGTTATGGTGAGATGTTGATGGTGGTATTAAACTTTCAAGCTGGTGGTTCCTTGGTCTGCTTGGTCTGCTTGGTCTGCTTGGTCGTTTTGGTAGTTCCTTCTGTTTGGTCGTTTTGGTGGTTCCTTCTGCTTGGTCGTTCTGGTAGATCCTTTTGGTCTTATTGATCTATTGGTCTGCTGATCAGTTTCTTCCTCGTTCGCTGATCATTTCTTATCTGACTCTTGGTCATTTCTTATCCATAAACATCCCAATCTTCCTCTTCCTCTTCGGAGTCTTCTTCCTTGGCTTTTCTAAGCTCCTCCTCAAGTCTTTCCTTCCGTTTCCTGTCAGATTCAAGAACATCAAATCTACATAAAGGACAGGTGGAATTAACCTTCAACCATGGACCAATACACTCCAAATCAAAAATATGGTCTTTAGTCCGAGACCCATTTTGTACTCCACAGGGTAACTTTACTAACAATGGATACTTATCATCCACGAATCTATTGGTACATATCGGACAATCGGCGGTTTCTTTATTAGAAAGCTTCAGTATAGGCACTCTCTCCAAAGTATCCAAAAACTCAGCAGGAACTCCCTTTGAAGAATCTCCTGATTCTGATGGATTTTCCAACATATTCACTAGCTCAAGGGCCAAAGCGGAACCCTCTTCACTATTCAATTGTCTTAAAGCATTGGTGTATGATTCTCGATAGTCTGGTTGTGTTTGAGATTGATCCTCATTTAAGAACGACTCCAATACCGAAGCTAACGTTTGATGATGTCTGGTAGTAGAAGTAGTGGAGTTTCTCGTGATATTGTGATCATCTATTGTTAGTTATCTTGAGGTTGAGGTTATGTTTCTTAAGGTTGATCGACTTACCTTCATAAGTTGACATTTTGCCACTAAGTCTATTAGATAGTAAGGTTTATGTAATAGTGAGAATAGTGAGATAGTGAGATAGTGAGAATTTTGAGCACCAATACACCAAAACACCACCACTCATAAAAGATCTACATTCTTATAATTATAATGTCTATGATAATGTCTATGATAATTTTAACCCTATTATGTATTTGTATTAATTAACCCTATTATATATTGATATGATATGTATGTTGGTATGGTATAAATTAAATAATCATGATGATAATGATATAATATTGATAGTATGATATATGATAGTATGATCATATGATAATATGATAATATGACACCTGGTAATTGATAAATAATGACTCGGTAATGTATCCCTACTTAATATGATTAAACCTGTGATGTAACATTTGATGCCTTTGGATTCCTTTCTCCATTTCCTTGTATGTATCCTTTCCTTAAATTTCTTCGATTTCTTCTTCTGATTCGTTCTCCTCTATTAATGTGGCCACACTAGTAATTTCTCTTGTGTGGTCATCACCAGCAAATCCACTGAAATTCCCAAAGTATGAATCACTTGCTTCCATGGTTTTCCTATTTAAAAATAATGGAGTCATGGGTGGATCCTCTAATGGTGTTTGGACAGGACCTAATGCTGGTGAGTTGGAGCCATTCGATACAGAATTAGACAATGAATAAACTGTAGATGTTGTGTAGTTGTAATCATTGGTTCCCTGTAAAGGGATGAACATCGATTTCTTAGGAGAAAACTCAGTCATCTGTTTGGCAGACAGTGCTGGCGTTTGAGGTTGTGGTGAAAGTTGATTATGCTGTGGTTGATACATGAAGGACCTACTTGGTCTCGTATAAGAGTTTGTCAAAGAACGAGGAGGGGTTTGTGATGAAAGCCAGAATCTGGAAGGGGAGCCACCCAACGAAGTAGGATCCAAGTTTGGAGAGTCTGGAACTATGATAGCACCTCTATTAATTGGTATACTTTGTGATGTAGAATGGGAAGGTTCTTGTGAAGCTTGAGGTGAAGTCTGTGATATATGAGCAGCACTTGGTGGAGGGGATGTAAACCTCAGGTAAGGTTGCATACGGATTTGATTAAGGTGGGTGATGGAATTTCTACTAGGAATTGCCGAGTATGAATTCTTCCTGTCGATATAAGCTTGAGGTTGACTGACGGAAGTTGGGGGGAATGGTTGATGGAGTTTTGTGGAAGAAATATGGTCTTTTTGAGAGCCAATCAAGGTGGAATCGAGGTCATTCTGGATATTGTTGTTGAGCGATAATAAGGAAATGGTCGAAGATGAAGGAATGAGGCATCCGTTGATATCTTTGCCTACTGAACTAGCTAGGAGTTCTGGTTCCGGGTGGTCATCGGTGAACTTCAGTGTCACCACGTTATCAGAAGACCTCCTTTCAGAGTCATCTAGAGAGAATAAAGCTTTCGTGGGATTGGCCAAAGTGATACGAGATGGGGTGGCGCCGATGCCATAACTGGCCCTTTCTCCAGCCAAAGACGAAGACAACAACGATTTCTGCGGTGGTATCGAATGACTATGGAGCTTGGGGCTAGTGGCAGTGAAAGATTCCACCCCAGCTTCGGTTCGGTCCATTAACGACAAGTTATCCATGGTCTGATCGAGCTCCGAGTTGAACGACATCATCCCGTCAGTTACACCGGTGATTCGGAGTATACTATGAAGAAATTAGGAAGGAAAGAAAGCGAGCCGAAGCGCTAATATTATAAATTCACTTCACGATGAGAATTCTGTAGTGTTGTCACCCTGCGGCAAATTGGTTATCTTTATAAGATCTGTTGTGTGGTTCTGATAACTACACATAAATTTTTCTCGTGGTTGCGCACGCCCTTATCTGATAGGGGGGAACGGAGGTTAGGAGGTTAGGAGTACCGGAGCGGGGCCGGGGAGGAGAAGTTTGCAAACTCTTATCAATAGGGATATTAGGGGAGTAAACATGTGGCCAATGGCCAATGGGAGCATCACATGGACAATGATGGGGTAAACAAAAGCACAAGCTTTAACTAAATCACTAATCATTCACTACATCGTTCACTATATCAATTAATGGCTAGGCGGACGGTCGGGTTGGTTGGTAGCGATGGAATATCCCGTACCGGTAATATATCATCGCTAGCTAGGGAGATTTGGTTTCTCTATTTGCATTCTCTCCCCAGCCTCCAACCTCTCTCCCCCAGCCTCCATCCTCCAGTCTCCAAATACCATCTTTTCTACGATCAACGATCTACACTAACATCGATCCATTAGTGACTGTTACATTCTATTGTGAACTTCTGCGACCTCTGCGAATCTCGAGAACCTCAGAGAACCTCTTCTGAACTTTCACAATCTTCTTGTCCAGATCTACTAACTTATACTTACCTCTACGCTTCTATTTGCTTCCGTTTGCTTCCATTTGCTCTATATGTTTCCAGTACTTCATAAACTCCCTTTGCTTACTATGTTCGCGGGGAGTGGCATGCCACTGGAAGGGAATTTTCATCCGAATTAAGACGAAATTTTCACAGCAACTTGCGACTCGCGTTATCGGATTCGCGTATTTCGGAGTGAAATATCGTCGATAAGACGTTGAATCTTTGCTCATCGAGCTGGAATATTGCCATCGCTTTAAGCTGCAAGAAGAAAATTGACAATGTATTCCATCCAGCCTGGCTGAAGAAATGATTTCCTAGTGAGCCTATAGCCTATGAGCCTCTGCCAGGGAAATCTTCCATAGACCAGGAAATCCTTCATATAGCAGGGTAACCATCCGTGGTCTCCGACTCTACAGTCATCTCGGTCTCGGCCCTGCAGGGACATCGGTTGATTTGTGGGTTGCGCATCTTGTCATAACTTATACGACAGTAATGGAAGGAGATGATTAGATCAGATTCACCTTAATGTCTCCAATTTCACCCAAATGATAAACATCTGTGACCAATTCCAACGATCTGGGAATAATCAGGTTGAACGGACTGATCGGCCCGCGGTGGGGTAGGGTGGAGTTGCCAATTGATCATTTCACCGCCAATTAGTAATAATAATTGTGACTATTGTGACGACCACAATAATACAATTTCACAATCTCAGTCTCACAGTCTCACAATCTTACAATCTTAAATTCTCACAATCTTAAAGTCTCAGTCTCATAATCTTTTTGCTTTAGGCCTTTTTGCCTTTTTGCCTCCTTGTTGAACATCTGAAATTCAACAACCCCCCATGGCAGTCGGGAATTTGAGACTAAACAGCAAATGTTGGGAGCACTGGACATGTTCCAGGTTAAGTAGAATCTTTAAGAGATTCATGTCTAACATGCAGGAACATGAATCATGGAAAGGTACTCAAAGCTCTTCCTTCAATGCATGAGGATTTTCACTACACCTAAAGTCTCTTCCTTCACATGAACCATAAAGATTTGCGTAAATGTCCCAATCCGTCTTAATTGGCCTGGATTTATGCTGTCTTTGATGCACCGAATGAAGGAACCAATAGAATTGACCAGTGTCATTAACCCACATCTTCCAAAACTTATTCACTCCTACAACAACTCACACTAATCTGGACTTATACTTTACCACGTAGTTTAATTATATCTTACCAAGTGGTTTGATTATATTTTACCAAATAGTTTGATTAATAGTACTAGATCCACCAATTAGTGGTTTGAGTGGCTTTTGGCTCATTTAGTATGTACATCTCGTAACTGAGGCATGAACTTGCAGTAGTCAATCTCATTTATATTTTGTAGAACATTAGCTAAATAATATTCCCTTCGATACACCTGATGGAATTTGCGCTATCCATACAATACAAGCTTAAATGCAAGTGTCACCGTATCAACTACAAACAAACCTACCAAACCAAACCAAACCAACAAGCCAAAAAAGTATTCACTGGTAGTTCAATAAGGTTACTACGAAAACATTTCGATAGATTAATTGTAATGATTTAAATTCTCCAGTTTCTCTTTGGTGATTATCAGCCTACTTACAAAGCTACTCACCAAAAATAGTTTTAGGGCTTATTGGCTTATTGGCTTATTGGCTTATTAGCTTATTAGCCTTTTATCTTATTATCCTCTTATCTTATTAATTCTCAACTAGTCCCCACTTCAATTCATTGTACCTGAACTCCTCGATTCAGAAGGTAGAAGAGGGGACAATACTTAGACATGGTTGATTTTGTGTGCTAATGTCCGATATCACCAATGGAGTTACAGAGTCCCACATTTCTCATCAAGTATGACCGATAATATATAAATGGCTTGGGTTGATGACTAAATGGAGTTAATGACTCAAACTAAATGGTGAAACGGACAAATGGTGATATGATCTCGGCCCTCAACCCCTGTTGATGGTGGGTTATTAGAAATAGGGCCACCCTCGAACGTCATCAGTGATAACCTAACCTTGGCTAATCTTAGATAGAAACTCAATCATGTTTCTCTGGGTGAACTTAGTAAAACTTTGAATTATTTAAACTACTTTAATCTTCATTTGTAGACATTTAGGAACAAGGTCATATATAATATAACAATTATGAAGATACAAGGCCCTCCTGAACTCTACAAAACTTATTAAGGGTATTATAAAATCTCCTGTAAAACAGACTAGATCTATGTGTAGAATATTTTATATTACTGGTCAAAGTATTTGTATAATTAATTCACTAGTCATGGGGTTGGTGGTATTTTTATTATGAATCTATACAACACTATTACTATGATATAAATTACATACATGCGATCGATAGCATAATAAAGATTATAATTGTATTTGCAGCTTTGTCCAGTAATTTGACAAATGTTGTAGTTGATGAGTACAAGTGACATGGAATTCTGATCTTTCTACTGATTTCAAAACGTTATTTATTAAATCATTACTTTTCACTATAAACATTTAACTTAAACCTTATTAGGGGAAATGACCCTTTCGTAAACCAAAATATCCATCTGGAGCATGCAACGTTGCATTGAGTAGGGATTTACCTGCTCCATCTAATCCAGCACGAGCAACCGTATTACCCCACCATTTAAGTTGAATTTGATGATATTGAACTGCAAAATAAATAATCACGGCACAGAAGGTAACACCAGCACTCATTCCAGCAGAGAAGAGATAATTATACTTTCCCCACCATGATGAATACCTCGTTCTAATATACCACATAAATGCAATTGAAAGATATACTCCGCCAAGATAGTAAGAAACATTAAAAGGTGTATAAGCTTGGATGCCACCAATTATCAATGTTGGTTGGAAGTATTTGGTATACTTTTTAGGAAGATACTTCTTGACTAACAAACATGGAATAGGTAATAAAACGCCAATTAAGAAGCAATATGGCAAAAATGGATATATTTTAAACACTCTTTTGGGACCAATTATTCCCCATTGAATGGTTGCATTAAAAAATCTATTCACCCCAGGACATGTGAATCTTTCCTTATTGTGAATATCACAGTAATCTTTAATCGAATCTATTTGAAAATTAATCACACCTAAACCAACAAATGAGTGAGCCAATACTGATAGCATTTGACATCTGAGACTAGACCAAGGAGGAATACGAGCATAATGGGCCATTTTTTGATCTGACACATATTGTTGAGCTTGTGCTTCAATATTAAATCCAAGAGCCTTAGTGAAATTTAATGCTCCTCCATTTCCTGGAAGTGCAGCTCCCACTATCACTTCAATAAGAATATTATGAGTGAAATTATAACCACTAGTTGAAGCAACAGTAATTAAAGGAATTAAAACTACGCAATTAATCCCAATTGCAAAGAAAATCGTCCATACCGGAGAATCCACAGGATATACTTCCACACAAATTATTGCTAAAACAATTGAAATTAACAATATCAAAAGAAATATCAAATCAGGAACTTCTTTATACTTTCTCATCATTTGACTTTGATGATCTTTGTAATCTTCAAAATCATTTCTATTGAAATGCCGAATAGATTTGGCCACTTCCTTTAATGATTTCCACATCACTCTATAATTCAAGCACAATTCATAAACCACCACAAAGGGATAAAGGATAAAGAGAATACAATAACGAAGTAAATAAGCTGCAGTGAAATATGGAGGCCCAACTTCAAGATACTTCTCATAATCAAAGTTTTTCTGTTTATCCAAGATCTTTCTAATTGGGTATTGAACTCCTTTATTGCTGTAAATTCTAACAGGATTAATTGGCATATATGAAGCCCAGTATCTATTAGAATAATATGTTCCAACAATTATGAAGAATCCAATCATAGTACCAAAGAATTGATTAGCTTGAGAGAATAATGGAATACTTAATGCATGATTAAAATTCAACACATTCCAATCTAATGAAGGAATTGGGTTAAGACCCATTCCAGTAATTGAGCCAGAAATGAGAGCTAAATTGATATTATGTGGAGAAATCCAAGTTGTCCAGTTAAAATAAGAAAGGGCAGTGAAAAGATATCCTGGAACCCAAAAATATGCAAATGAAATAGCAAACACAAGAAAGAAAAACTTGTATCTTGAAATGGTCCAGCCATTGATATTTTGTTTCTTTTCTGGTAAAGTTAAAGCATTATTAAGTGCAAGAGCTGGCATTATTGTAGGCCACATTGCTTGAACTGGATAAACAGCAAATCTTCTTAGTAACCCACAAAATCCAAATCCCATGAAATTGGTACATAACAATAGTAAGATCTGATATCCATACCTTGCCCATTCATTACCATAAAATAATTCCATTTTCTGGATATGAATATTGAAATGAGCATAATTAGGTGTACTAGACACAGTATAAAAAATAGTTGCCAACATTTGCTCTTTAAAAGTCCAAGGACCAGGATTTAAATCAATAGTATATCTCCAGACTTTGAATTTCCATTTTGGTAACACATACTCCAAAAATTTTCCACAGGGAAGGAGGAATAGCTGAACTACCCCAGGATCTAAAATGATTCTAGGTTGTCTTTGAGAAAAGAATTCATTGATAAACGTTCCAATAGCCATCCAAATTAGTCCTAACAAGTAAACCCGAGGTGTTTCACATGGAGTAGTATCATTGTCATCATATGGAGAAGTCACTGCTCTTACTTCTTGATAAGGTGAATAAAATGCTATAAGTGCTGCTTCAACCCTAATTTGTAAAGGCCAATCTGTGATTTCAACAAAGCTTCCATAATGACCCTTTTCAAGACTGCAAACCTGGGATATTTCTTCTTCTCGCATGGCTTCAAGCTTGACTAAATTAACATACAAGTCGTAGACATCAGTAGGAAGGTTCACATCACCTTCATGGTCCTCAATGGCTTTTTTAAGAATATTCAACGATTGCTCTGTAGTCAAACATTCCACTCTTTCAATCATGATCTCTGCAGTTTTGGGTATATCTTTGTTCTCTTCCAAACCATCATAGTCTAATCTTTTAAGGAGGAAATGGATCTGTGCCTCATTTAAGAAGTATTCCACTTTGGGATTGGATAAATTGATACTGCTTTGCCTGACATTGGTTTTCTCATCAACTTTCATAGTCTGAAATCTGAAATCTGGTCAGATAAATATGATATAATCAGATTGAAATTATCAGATTGAAATTATCAGATTAATCAGGATAAATGGCTTTTTTATAAAGAAGCCACCATCCTGTTATTACCAACTGATTTGATAAGCATAAATTATGCATTTAATCCGGGAAAATGCATATGCCGGTCCGAGGAATAATCAAATTTAAATAATGAATAATGCGCATAATATCTATAGGAAAAGGGATATTCAGACATAGTAATATCATCATGATTACGATCTCGGAGACTTCATGGAATTCCTGGAGTATGCCTCTAGCGAATCATGGAGCTGTAACTTAAACTTGGTTTGGGAAAATGGCTTTTTTCCAAGATATTTAGGGATAAACCTGTCAAAAATTAAACTTTCGCAACCAAAATTTCGCTTCTTTTTTTAGTTCTCGGAACGGTCTTCATGAGTAAGCAACCCCAAAATTAACAACTCTAGAACCCCAACAACTAAACATCCGGGATTCGGGATTCGGGCATTGACATATTTGTTGTTTAATTGGTTGAATTCATTTAAAAGTAACCCATGGTGCTGATTTAATCCCAATTCAACATATTTAATGATATTTGAGCATATTGAACTACTAAAGTCTGAAGTCTGTAGTCTGAAGCCCGAATTCTAAGTTCAGAGTTCTGGAACCATCATACGGTAATCATGCGTTTGCCAAGCAGTCGGGATCTATTTCAGATCTATTTAGACTACGATATCTAGCGAGGAACTCCTAACTTCAAACTCAAACTTCAAACTTCAAACTTCAAACTTTACCTTTGAATTGTGATGGTTTGTATTGTCATTTTCATTCTAATTGGTTCGAAGTAGCCATCCACTTGGGATAATGAAAGGAACTTGGCCTCAATATTGAATTTACTAGGCTTACAAAAGATTAGACAGGCTGTCAATTCAGCCGCAATGAACTAATTATATCTATGAGCATATAAATGATGGAACTCTCGGGTTGATATGGTTGAGTATTGCGGTGTGGGTGTTTAGCTGTTGAAAATGAAAAATGAGCCATGAATTTTTTAATATATTTTAATACCACTGTGACACTGATCAGGCTTCCGCTTAGTAAAATATTGGACCCATAATAGTGGAACCAAAAGCCCCGCCCAAAATAACCTTTCACTTTCAGTTTCACTCAACTGTTCGATAAAAACTCGGACCGATAGATAGGTTACGATCCCATCAATATACAGGAGAAAATACATTCCCATTACCAACAAACAATTATGGTATTAATTCAGAAATTCATTAATGGATAAGGAAATTGCTCTATGACTTACAAGCTTTTTAACGAATTATATCAAATAGGGAAGTACTATGTAAATTAGTTAGGAAATCCTATTAAGTAATCTGGAAGAATTGAATATTAAAGATTATTCATGGGAAATGACCCTTACGAATACCAAAGTAGCCATCTGGGGCACTAATAGTGGCATTCAATCTGGCACCACCTTCACCATCCATACCGGCAGCGAAGAAATCGTTTCCCCACCATGAGATACTTTTGTCGTGGTACAGAACAGCAAAGAACATGATGAGACCACTGAAGGCAACACCAGCTGTCATGGCACCAGAGAACACATAATTGTACTTTTCCCAGAAAGCAGCGTATCTCTTTCTAAGGTACCACATAGAAGCAATGGATAAGTAAAGACCACCAGTGTAATAAGACAAATTGTATGGAGCATAAATCAACATACCACCAATGATCAAGGTTGGTTGGAAATGTTTGAGGTATCTCTTTGGACCAAACTTCTTAAGCAAAACACAACCGATAGCAGCCACAGCACCAATCAAGAAACAGTATTGCAAAATTGGATAGACCCCACCAAAGACTTTCTTTGGACCAATAACACCCCATTGAACCGAAGCACTGAAGAAAACAGTAGCACCTGGACAAGTGAATCTTTGCTTATTATGAGCACCACAATAATCCTTAATACTACCAATTTGGAAGTTCATAACTGCTAAACCAATGAAAGAATGAATAAGAACAGATAACATTTGGCATCTGAAAATAGCTCTTGGAGGAATCTTAAGGTAATGAGCCATCTTTTGATCACTAATATAATTCTGAGCTTGACCATCGATATTGTAACCCAAAGCTTTAATGAAATTCAAAGCAAGACCATTACCTGGAATGGCGTAACCAATAATCAACTCAACCAACACATTAAGACCAAAACTGAAACCAGTGGTAGCATAAACTGCAGTTAATGGAATTAAGAAAACAAAGTTAATACCAACAGCGAAGAAAATTGCCCATACTGGAGTTTCTGCTGGATAAAGTTTAACAGCTAAAATGGCAAACACAATAGCAATCACCAAAATACATAAAAATACCCAGTCAGGAACTTCTTTATATCTTCTCATCATAACAGTATGAGGGTCATGGAATCCTTCATAAGTGGATTTTCTAAAGTTTTTAATTGAGGTACCAAGTCCAACAACTGCTTTCCAAATTGGATTAAAATTCATGGCAATTTCATAAATGATTGCAAATGGATAAATAGCAAAGAATGCACCATAAACAACCAAGTTGGCTGCACTATAATAAGGTGGTCCATACTTTTCATATTTTGCTTGATCAAACAAAGTTCTTTCGTTAACAACTGCCTTAAGGTTATAACGTTCACCCTCGTTGTTAAACAAAGTAGCAGTGTTGATGGGAATATAAGCAGACCAATTGTTATTAGTGTAATAAATAGCAATTATAACAAAGAAAGCAATCACACTTCCAATATATTGATTCAATTGAGAATAAAATGGAATAACCAAAGCATTGTTATAATTCAAAATGTTCCAGTCAAAAGAAGGAATTGGATTCAATCCAAGTCCCGAGATTGAACCGGTAATATTGGCAAGATTAGCATTACCTGGAGAAATCCAAGTCATCCAATTAAAAGTGGAAAGTGCTTGGAAAAGATAATTAGGAATCCAAAAGTATAAGAAGGAACTTCCAAACACCACAAAGAAAAAATTATATCTTGAAATAGTCCAACCATTAATGGTTTGTTTTCTTTCAGGTTGAGTTAATGCTTTGTTAAGTGCAAGGGTTGGAAGAATGGTGGGCCAAATGGCTCTAATAGGATACACAGCAAACTTTCTCATCACACCGGCAAAACCAAAACCCAAGAAGTTGGTACTCAAGATAAGAAGTGTTTGGTATCCAAAGTCGGCCCATTGATTGTTGTAAAATTGTTTCATTTTTTGAACATGAATATTGTAAGAAACATAACTGTTTCCTCCAGATACGGCATAAAAGATAGTGGCTAACATCTGTTCCTTGTGATTCCAAGGACCGGGATTCAAATCGATGGTATACTTCCAAACCTTGAACTTCCATTTAGGAAGTACGGCTGCAACAAAGAGTCCAGAAGGATAAAGAAGTAATTGAACCACTGAAGCATCCAATGAAATACGAGGTCTTCTTTCAGCAAAGAATTGATTGATAAAAGTACCAATAGCAGTCCAAATAAGTCCCAATAAGTATACCCGGAACGTTTCCACTGGAATCGAAGGGTCATCATAAGGGTCGGTGATGGCACGGACTTCTTGATAAGGAGAATGGTATGCGATCAACGCAGCTTCCAATCTAACCTGTAAAGACCAATCGACAACCTGATAAACATCGGATAAAGCATCTTCCAATGAAGAAACAGTTTCAACTTCATTAGTGAATTCATCAGTTTGTTTCTCCTTGGATGCAAAGTTGGTCAGGAGTTTTTGAGCAACGTGCAGATGTCCAGGATTGTTAACAAGCAGTTCCCAAAGGTCGATTTCTTTGGTGGGAATATTGACATCCCCATCATGTTCCTTGAGAGCTTCGTTGATGATGGTCAGAGCATCTGTTTCACTCATGGCCTCCACCTTCTCGATCATGAAGGTGGCAGTGACGGGCAAATCTTGAGTATCCAAGAGCCCATCCAAGTTCAATCTCCGTAAGACGAACTCTTTTTGAGCCATTGAAAGCGACTGAGCCACGTCTCCCAAGGAAACAGGATTGGAAGTGATGGCATGAAGGTCTATTTGATGGTCCCTGATGTCCTGAGTGCTCAACACTGGAGCAATTTTCTCAGCCATGATGAAGAACCTAAACCTAAACCTAACAAGAAATTAAAGCAAGAAGAAAGTAAAGCTAAAGCTGAAACCAAATTAAAATGGTGATATTTGGTGATGTTTGGTGATTTGGTGATGATTTGTTACACCTGAATTCTCAGTGATGAATCATTTCTTCCACAACTCCCTTGGTTTAAATACTTCATCTTCAGTCTCCAGTTGTTGGTTACTAGTAGGTCCTGTATCGGTGGTGTTATCGGTAGCTGCGAAAAGGGTAAGGTGTAAAAATCTGGGCAGAGCCGTACCCTGCGTGGATCTAAACCTCAAGGAACCACAATTGGCGTAATTTACGCCTTTGCACAGGGCAGTATAGTTTAAATTGAACCGGTTTGTAACTTGCTTTTCGCCTTATCAACGATACGGCTGTTTTGTGATCATGCCGGGTGTCGAGCCTGACCGAATTATGTCTTGCCCACCAGCCCCACCAGCCCCACCAGCCGAACTCACTTAACTCGCCCGACCATATTCATGTGGGACAATTGCGCTCCAATTTATTTTTTACCATACTGTGGTGTCAACTGTGTCAAACAAAACCACCTGTCAAGTTTACGACCGATTTGACTAGAGTTCTTGGACTTCAACACTGACACCAACCGGTTCACATACAGGATTCGTCTCCACAAATTTGTCGCCAAGGTTATAGGATTTATCTTGCCATTAAAACCTTAAACTTAATTGTCCCCAGTTAGATAAGCCACAAATCGTTGGTGGTGCTTAAACCTCTGTGGGGTGGTAATGACGGAAAATGCGACCAAGTGCATTAGGCCGTATTTTTTCTTGGTGACACTAAATTGTCATTTCCGTGAAAGATAACACGCTCTTTCAAGTCTTTGCGAGGTGGGGAATTGTTCCTGTGAAGATCATACATGCTGCCATACATTATGAAGGAAATTTCCCAAGTTACTGATCACTGATAACGGATTACTGAGGATATGCAAGTGGGCTTATGGAAGAATCAGATCTTACAGATACAAGCCTCACTAACTTTATTCACTAAGCTACATTTCCAGGGACATAACCTGTAGAATTGACAATTGATACCTTTTTATATCCTTACGATTACGCCATAGTTAATTGGCCGAGTTAAATCCGAAAATGTGATGGGTTGGCCCCGCCTTTCATAAGGTGAGATCGGACAGCTAAGCTTTCTTCTGTCAAAATGCTTTTAAGCCCCAGCCAAGATTTTCTGCTCGCATTCCACATAACGCTTATCAGCTCAGACACGGCATCTGCCTTGGGAATGCACATGGTTGTTCAATGTTTCGTGTTCCGGATCCGATATCTGCCCACTACATTATCTGAACCTGCCTCCACTATCTGAATCCTCCATGGCTGGTCTACCATTGATCTACCATTGATCACCCCAGTTGTCATCTTCATCTTGGTCCATAGTAAGGTTTAGTTTCAACGTTGATCCGGGATTTTTTGAAGCTTTAGTTCCAAGCTTTAAAGTACTGGACTTTTTGGCACGGCTCGCTCCACCACCAAGTTTTGAGTTCTTGGCTGAAATGAGAGATGCTCGAGGTTTGGAGGTGCTGTTGTTTGTTGAAGATTGTGGCATCAAATTCAATTTTTTGGTACTCCCAATCATCTCCTGGTCGTCAGGTGCATCCCATCCATCATCATCCATACCCCATCCATCTTGTTCGAGATCATCATCCATATCCCACTTATCTTGGTCATTTTCATTTCCATTTACATCTTCATTTTTCACCCATTGCTTTTGTGCTGTCTCGATTGTAGTTTGAAGAGGTTCAGAAGTAGGAGTGCCATTCCTAGTAAGATCCGGAGTCGAGGTATTAAAATTATTATTCAATTGACCTTCAATCCCTCCTGATGATATCTTGTTAACAATACCCCATCCAAAAGAGAAACCACCTCCTTCCGAAGTCTTATCGGCACTATTTTCTGACTCTTCCCCGTCTGCAGGTTGCACGATTGGGCCGTATTTCTTAAAAAATTCTTTCTCCTCAGACTCTGCATCATCTTCTAAATCTGGAAGTGACTTTGCGTGCCGTTCAACGCAGTCAAGATATATCTGAAAAATATCTCTGGCTCTAATCCGGACCTTTAATGACTTTTTATCCATTAATGAGATAGCCAAATGTCCCAACACTTTACTACATATTTCCTCAAGAGTGAATTCTTCAATCAAACTTTCAAATCCTGATAATGCCGCCATTTTACATGGAGTAAATGTATCTCTTAATGACTTTGACAATGCAGTAATCAACACACTGTTCTTAGAATTCTTGTAAATCTTACCAGAAATCTTGATAATTAATACCAATGTATTGACTCTAATGGATGGTTTGGGGTCCATTTGTGACTTAGCAAGAATTTTTAGTAAGTCCTGATTCACTTGTTTAACTGATACTTTGTCAATAATGATGGTGATAGACTTTAAAGTAGTCTCTCTAATCATAAAGTTGGTATCCTGAAATCCTGAAATCAAATTATAGAATATCTTCAGTTGAACTTCAGCCTCAGTTAAAAAGCATTCAAAAGATGGCAAATGATTCAATAAAATCAATCTAATAGATCTATCATTCAAAGCAAATGTTTCAAGTACTAATGGTTTCACCATTTTATCGAATTGTGCTGAGGTCAAGTTCACTCCAAATTTAAGAATATAATTCAAGATAACTGACATTGTTTCTTGTTTTTGTTGAATGTCTAATGGAGACAAAGTATTGAGTGAAGCTTGCAGCTTTGACTTTGAAATATTTTGAAATTGCATGATTAGTTCAGGTAATAACTTGTAATCTAGAAACCCCATAGGGTATGTATTTCCAACATCTTGTCCATTAGTATCAGTAATATAATTAGCAAGTTCGACTTTGAAAAAATCCAATTTGTCACCATCATTTTTGAATTTAAGTTCTTCAAGTTGTTGATTAAACCGAATGATTATGTTACTTCGAGTAAAATTATTTTCAGTTTCTTGAAGGAATTTTTCAATAGTGATTCTTAATGAGGGATTAGGATTCAAAAGCTTCTTCAATGATGATAAAAGGAATGAAGGGATTTTCAGTGAGTTAAGTTTGGTAGCATCTAGATTAGAGGGAATCGATGAAAAATCACTGATACTCAACAAATTGTTCATGAGACTTCCAAAATTAAATGCATCGAGTTTTATTGGAAATTGCCTGATCTGATCTTGATCTACTGAAGTATCAAAAGTTGGTAAAGCTCTGGAAAGTCTGTAAATAGGTTGATCTGGATCACTAGTCAAATTGGTCAAAATTTCAAATCCAAAAATCTTCCAGTCACCAGATTGGTTAACATAAATTGAGTTATAAAGGTTGATATTTCCATGCAAACAGTTTGCTTTCATGTTGATAAACAGTAAGGTATGAGCCAAGTTGTAGATACCATATAATTTGGCATTCTTAGAAACTCCATCAAGATGGTTTTGTAAATAGGTCAACAAAGGAAGAACTGGCTCACTGATGATATACAAATGAGTGTCTGTTTCGATGTAATCATTAATGGAAATGATTCCTGGAAACTTGATGAGTTTCAGTTTCTTGAAGGCATTCTTGGCCAACAAATCGTATCCTTTTTGGATATTTGCCGGGTTTTTCAATTCAAACTCAAAGATGGTAACCGGAGCATTATCGTTCTTGGGATTCACCCCATTATACACCGTCCAAATGGAGTTGGTGTTTAGAGGTCCGCTACCAAGCGGGTCGACTACCTTGTCCTTGAAAGTATAAGGAATTGAAGTTCCTGTTAAGCTACTGAAAGCACTCGAGAGGAAATTCATTGCAGATCTTGCTGGTTTTGGAGGAGTGGAAAAATGATAAAAGTCGCGTGTGGGATAATGTGGTCAAATGATAATCTGATAATCTGACCTAGTGTGAACAACTTTGTTTGTGAAGGAGATGTGCTGTTCCGCAATGGTACCAACTTTTCTCGTTATATACTCGAGAGTTCACTCTTCAAAACGGTATGGTGTGGTTTGAATACGTTGCAACTTGTATAGTTAATATGAAACTGATCTGTTGTGGTTGCGACTCTGTATGCAGGAAGATGAGGTTAGTATTCTTACATATACTTGACGGAATACACTAATTCTAGAAAGAAATGAATGTAGGAACAAGGAACATTTTCATGCGTTTCAGTTTCCAATGTTGGCAGATTGAAGTTTTTTAGGTTTTTAAGTTTTGGAACTTTTGCCTTAATTTTTTTCGAGGATATTTCATCTCTGATTACTCCCCAATCTTCACAATCAGTTCCATAGCAACTTAGTAGAACCCTTACAATTTATAGATGGATCGATTCTATAGAGAATTTTCACCTTTGGATGGATTACATCTTCAACATTTAACATTTTCTACAAGTACCCTGGAATTGCAATTTAATGTGCAATTTATAGAGCTATTCTATTCGTTATATTTTCATCAGTGGTATTTTCGTAAATATGAGTATGATTATGGTTTCAGACTCCGGGATTTTGGTATGGTAAGCCACCGCCTATGTGACTTCCATCCCTGAAAGAACTTGAATCCATATCAATGGGCTGCTGTGGCATTGTATTGAATTGAGGTGGGATTTGTTGTAGTTGTTGTCTAGGCAACTTTTGGGTATTGGGAGATTGGGTGGACTGGAAATCAAATTGTCCGTTATTTGGTAAATTGGAAGAGCCCGTGGAAGGTAAAGATGTAGGAGATTCGGCAGGAAGAGGTTCGGATTGTTGGCCAAGTTGTTGAATCTGTGAAGTTTGTGTTTGTTTACCACGTCCTCTGATTCCCTTGTTGGAGTTCTTGTATAAATCTTTGAAATACATCAATAATTCTCTTTCTTCCGTTGGAAGACTAGCTAAACTGGAACCATTAAGTTCTGCTAATTTATGAGTTAAATCATTCAATGTGTTCAAATGAAATCTATTTTGATGGGATTTTAAATTACCCAACTGAGTGAATGATTTGTCACAACCATCAAGACGACATTCATATGGTTTCAAATTATCGTGGGTTAACTTATGAGCAGCTAAATTACCTTTACGACTGAAAGATCTATTGCAAACATCACATGTGAAAGGTTTTTCACCAGTATGTAATCTCAAATGAGTTCTTAAGTTTCCTCCTTGAGTGAACTTCTTGTGACAAAAATTACATTCAAATGGTTTGTACCCGATATGTGAACGAATATGTACTTCCAAATGAGTTGATTGGGTAAAGTACTTGAAACAATAAGGACATTGTTGATTTTTCTGCTTTTTTCGTTTGTTTCCAGATTCATCCTCTTCTTCTTCGCCTTCATTTCCTGTTGGTTTGGTAGGTTTGTCAACTCCTCCAACTAAACTAACTGGTGCAGGTAATACTCCAGTATTCAACTCATCTTTACCTCGAACTTGATTCATATCATCTGGTGCTAGAATGCTTCCATCTGGTGCTTGCTCGATAGGATTGGTGATACCTTTTTCTCTTGCCTGAATCACTAACATTAATTGATCAATTTTGGTGGCTCCAAGAAGAGGTCTTCCATCTTCAGACTTGACATATTGTTGGGCTGATACAAGGTTCTTACCATCTGATAAAACATTTTTGGCTTCCCTTGGTGAAATGGAAGATTCATTCCTATGAGGACGAGTTCTTTTCAAGTGACCTTGTTTATCATCACTATCAACTTTCGATGATTGTTGATCAGCTGGTGCTTTGTTTTGTAGTTGATGCTGATTCGATAATTGACCTTGCAGAGAAGTTTGGCCATGTTGTGATCTCTTCTGAGGTATTGCCTGTTGCAAGGTAGTAGTGTTTTGGAAACCTTGCGGCATGAATTGTTGAAAGGTATTTTGTTGATTAATATATCCTTGTTGCAGTTGAGAAGGATTGCGTATCGTTACATTTGGTTGCACGGTGTTAAATGAAGCATTTGGTTGGCCTGGTTGGTTTCCAAAATTATTAAATTGATATTGATTTTGTGGGGACACCCCCTGGTATCCTTGAAACATTCTTTGCTGTGAAGCTGGATTTTGTGAAGATACCGGCATAGGTTGACCTTGGTTAAATCCATGATATTGTTGATTTTGGTGTTGTGGATTATATTGAGGATTCGGTGGTTGTTGTCTTTGCTGTTGTTGACCATGCTGCTGCTGCTGTTTTGCTTGTTGTAGTTGTGGGTTAATTCTGGTGTGATACATGTTGGGGGAGGTCTTGGGTGATTGCGGTTCTTCAAACTTCACAGACGAACGAGATGACATTGAAGATGTTGGAGACATGTGTGATTTTTCGATCGTAGGCACAGCCAAATTTTTGTCATGAGTATTACCATGCTTGGAGGCTTCATCGGCTTTCCTAGAATTGAATACTGCCTGAGTATTATTCTTAGATTTATCGAAAATGTCCTCTCTTAACTTCGTTCCAAGACCCGAACCTGCAGTTGATATGGATCCTGTATGGCTTTCATTTGTTCCATCACTAGGTATTCTTAATTGACGAAGATTTTGTTGATCGTTAATTACTTTCAATATTGAATCTCTTCTTTGCTCATTACTCATGTTGCTTAAATCAATACTTCCATTAGAAATCATTCCAGCTATGAAATCGCTGAGACTTCCATTGAATCCACTTATCGAGCCTGGAAACCCTCCTATACTTCCTCCCGGTATGTTATTATCATTCCACATGGAAAGGTCTACAGATCCAAATTTGGACCTTGTCCCAGATTGGGGATTTAATTTCGGATCAGCTTGTCCAGTCAATAAGTTTCCTAGACTTTCTTTATTAAGTAAACCTTCGAGATCTTCCATGGAAAGCTGATCTTGGCCATTGGGAAATAGCGAAAGTTGCCTTGACCTGTTTGTATTGCTGAATCCGCCTGCAGAATTTGCATTACTATCGAATTGTCTTCCAGATTGATCATTAGTTGGCTTTCCTGTGTTGGGTACCTGAATGAGTGAGCTGAATATGCTATTGGATCTGGAAAATGAGTTTGGGTTGGAAGGGTTGGGATTGATGGTGGTAGAATTCGGATTGATCGGAGGAGGAAGGAATATACTATCTCCTCTTGGTCTGGAAGTTAATTGTTGGGGCTGTTGTTGTGGCTGTTGTTGATGTTGTTGATGTTGTTGATGTTGTTGATGTAGTTGATGTTGCTGTTGCTGTTGCTGTTGTTGCTGTTGCTGTTGCTGTTGAGGAAATGAAGATTGAATCAGATCTCTCTGGTTCATATAAAAACTAGGATAGTTTGTATCCATTCCTTGAGAAACTTGTCGACTATCTTTGGAGTTCAATGTATATGTATTAGGAGCATTTCCAGCTTGATATGAATTTAAAAGGGTTCCAATTGAATCTTGTCGTCCCGAATTGAAAAGAAAGGTTGATTGAGACAGCGCCTTCCTATCATCAGAAATTGGGTCATTAAGACCTTGCCTCAAGCCTAATGTAGAAGATCCCGTAACAGTTGTACTGGTCTGGGGGGAAGGCGTCGGTCTTTGATGAGTTTGACTCTGTATCCCCGACTTGGATGACACTGCTGATTTTCCCATGCTGAAGTGCTAGGCCCTGGTAAGTAGCAAACCAACCCACAGGATGTACTCAATGGTATGGATTGGTGAATTATGAAAGGATGATGGTATCAATTGATGTTATCAATTGAGATTTATCTTCTCCCGTTTACGTAATAGGCACGATAGTAAACGGTTAGATTGTAGCTTGATTTGTATCAAAAAAAAGAAAAGTTTTGATAGCTTAAGATTACTATTGCGGTTCTGGGGTTGAGTGTTTTGGATGTGTCGGAAAAGATGTCGCGCACTCCTGGATAGAGTGCGACATTGGTAGCATCGTGGTCAGATGTCAATGAAACTACGAAAGAGTCATCCAAAAACTAGCAAAAAATCACTGAGGACGATTGGGGAAATCGCGCTACATTTAATTACACCAACTTAAGCTGTTTGACATGGTTCAATCTTTATATGGTTTGAATTGTATATAAGACTCCAGCTTCTCCGCAGTCACGTGAGGCACATTGGGGGTCAGAGCCCTGGGCTATGCCAACGGCCTTTGAGATTAACCCATTAAGCCATTAGTGGGCCATAGCACCAGAAGCCATGATGGTCAATGCAACACGTGCTTGCTACTAAACTCGAAAGATCCTGCAGTTAGTAAGCAAAGTGTTGAGTTGTCGAATTGTCGAATTGTCCCACCTTCTTCTAACCCCCTGCGCTTGTGCCTGGGCCCCGCACAATGTGTTCCATTCCATCGAGACATTGTTGAAGTACAGTGATAGAATCGGTGTCCTGCATCCGCAAGTAGTCCGAAGGTTTCACCTTTGCTGGCTGAGAATAGACTGAATCGTGAATATTATCCATGAATTCCATGGACATACGTAGAAACTTTCCATAACGAGATGCTGCTACTGGTAAATTATCAAAGTCTCCAATCAATAACGAGAGCATTAAGTTTTTGATCAAGTTCCCCATTTCCACCTTGTTCAATTCGTCTACCTTGAAGAGTTTAAGCTTATGGTAGTGACGTTGAAATCTGGAGTCAATGGTAGTTTCGGTGATGTTCTTAGATAAGTCTCCAATTTGTAGTTGTAACTGCAGAACCAAATCTTGTAATCGAACTAGTTCTTCATTTTCCAGCTTCTCGGGGTTTTCCAGGATTTCTGATTTCAGTTTCAAATCCTTCACATATGGTTGGTCTGGATTGCTTGAAGTTGGATTGCTTGAAGTGCGTTGATGTTCTAATTGGTGCTTATACCATATTAATTCATTATTGGCTTCTTCTTGCGCATTTATTGCCCTGTTCAATTCCCTGGTCAATAGATCAATACGATCATTCAATTCTGTCTCTCGAATGCTCTCCATCCAGTTTGTTCTGGTGTCCTTTTCTTCAGGTTCAAGTTCATGTTCAGGTGCAAGTTCAGGTTCAAAGTCCAGCTTTTTCCTATGCTCTATTTCTTCCTCTATGTGTTCCTTTGTAGCCAAAATGGCCTCTGCATTACTCAACTCCACTCGAAGACTCAAATTTTCTTGCTTTAATTTTTCAATCTCTTGTTTGATGGATAAATATTCTTCATTTTCAATCTGACTAACATTATTCATATCCTTAACTTCTGAAAATTCCTGTGAATGTGGAGGTGTGGTCACTGGGGAATCATCTTCTTTCTTCTCTGGAATATTCAAACCCTCATGAGTATGAATACTGCCATCATGGTTAACACTGAACTTTTTACGCTCACTGGTAGTCATTCTTCCAGAGAGACTTAAATCGTCTTCTGAGGAGCTGCAACTAACAGAGTCTGTATGACTCTTGACTGGGGTTATAAAAGCATCTTGTGAATTTATTGGTTTAAGTGACCTCTTTTTATGTTCCTTGATTTTAACATGAGGATGTGATTGACCTTGGGGTGGTTTTGAATGAGAATTTGATTGGCCTTGAGGTGGTTGTGAATGAGTACTTGATTTTACCAAATCATTTATTGAAGCCTTAACCTTTTCGGTGATTTGATCACTGAATTTTGGTAGCACCGATTCCATAAACTCTTGTACTGACATTTTAGGCTGATGAATGAATGTTTCCTCGTCTCTATTATAACTGTTCATTCTGCTGTGCTTGCTCAAATTGCGACTATGGGAAGGCCTAATGATTTCATTAGCGGTAGTGTCGTCTCGCGATTCATTTATATCAGGAAGATAATTATCTTTGGAGTATTTGGACCATTTCATGCTGTTCATACCTTTCTTGGTCATTAAAGGAGTGGAATGTGAAGAGATCATTGGTGGTGCAGGTGAGAATACCTTATGAGGAGCTCCCCCAAAACCAGATTGTTTTAATGGAGTGGGTGCCATGAACTTCGTACTTGTCTCATACATCTCATTTCGGGTATCATTAGAGTCTGATTCATCAAACTGGTCTTGTTTATCAACACGCTTTTTGGGTTGGGTATTCATCGGGTACGTTGGTGTGGTACTGGTCTCTGTGTTTGTTTCAATTGCATAATCTTTATCGATTTCTTGGGCAAACTTCATCAATAAAGATGTATCATGCTTGGTATCATTATCAATATGGGTCAGTTCTTCGGGCATACGGTTAAAGTTTTCATCGTCAAACTCTATGGAGGATGTGTTGCTGATGTCCGTATCATTATCTTGCGATAGGTGGAAGTAAGACTCCGAGATCGGTTGGGACAACTCTTCCCTCATGGGTATTGATTCTGTAGGTGTTATGTGAAAATTATGTCAATACAGAAATCAGGAAGATTTGTGATGTCTTTTTTGGGGAGGTTGGAGATACTTGGTCAATAGGAAGTTCTGCTAGCACTTTCAGTTGGGATAATCTCTAACCTGGTACAGTCTGGTTCGGTGCTTGTGATCACTGATATATTTGTAAACAACGCGGGTTATAACAGTGGACGTGCACTATGACTAAATTGGATAATTATGGGGATTATAATAGAAAGTCAAAAGCAATGGAAACGACGAAAAGCCAGAAACAGCAACAAGAAGAAGGAAGAGGGGTGAAAAATATGAGAGAATCAGACAGTGAAAATTTTAATCGTTGGGAGTTATTTCCGAAGTTAAATACTCGTTAATGTGATTTCTTGCTTTTTGGTATTGATTACGTAATAGGGTAGAATCAATTCCACAACAACGAAAATACTTCCAAAATATATCAATTCTACTTCATAAAACATCAACAGGCTTCATTCGTCTCATCTAGTCACTGACGCTTTAACAGAACACAATTCTGTCGAACTTCAATTGAACCTGGGGAGAATTACTAGACTAGATTTCTAGGTCATGTAAAAGTGTACCGGACACGACCCTACATCGACTAAAATTTTCAGACGGTCCATTACCTCATCACCAACACTTCCATCATGGCTGAAGAAACCGTAGACGTTCCAATGGTTGACGAACACGCTGAACACGAACAAGAACAAGAACAGGAACAAGAATATGACATGGAGAAAATCAGATTGTTGCCCGGAGCCTCAGAAGACGGCACTGCTGCCTCCTTCCAAGTGATCGATGAAGACCACACTTTAGGGAACGCATTACGTTACATCATCATGAAGAACCCAGAAGTGGAATTCTGTGGTTACTCCATCCCCCACCCTTCCGAAAACAAGTTGAACATCAGAATCCAAACTTACGGTAATATCACCGCTTTAGAAGCTTTACACCAAGGCTTGGATAACTTATCCGAGCTTTGTACTGTGATCGAAGAGAAGTTCAGTGAAAAAATCGAGGCTGGCGGATACCACACTAGCATTTAGACTGCTAGCAGTCTGGCAGGCTAGTTCTGAGTGAATGGGCCCGTCGTGTATACTAAATCAATATATTGCATGTAAAATAGACTTAGAGTAGCCACTTCTGACTATGGCAAGGTTCAATTGGCCATGAAGTTCCCTGTAAGTTGTATCCTTGAAGCAATTTGACCAGGTCTGTGGTCAAATAGGTGAAAATTTTTAACTAAACCCTTATTTGCTTCCGGTCCCATCAATTCTATTCCCATCATCCCACCAGTTTTACCCGTTTTACCCCTATGTAGCTGGCTAGGGCCCAGGAGAGCCTCATCGCATCTTATCAAAACCGCCCCATCGCGCACTGACTTCCTCATTGGGTAATCGACATCGCAAATTTCTTTTCTCAAAATTTTCTCTATATAAGGAAGAGGGTTTCGCCTCTTTCTCATTACAACACCACGAATATGTCTTACAATAACGGAGGTTCTTACGATAACTACAACAATAACAACGGCGGTTACAGCAACGGTGGCTACGGTGGTGGCTACGGTGGTGGCAATGGAGGCTATGGTGGAGGCCGTGGTGGAGGCCGTGGTGGCCGTGGTGGTAACCGTTACGATGAAAGAGTTGAATTGTCCACTCCTGAATGGGACTTGGACTCTTTGCCAAAGTTTGAAAAAAATTTCTACAAAGAACACCCAGAAGTTACTAATCGTTCTGACCAAGATATTATTGCTTTCAGAAAGGAAAACCAAATGAACGTGATTGGTACCGATATCCCAAAGCCAATTACTGACTTTGATGAAGCTGGTTTCCCAGACTACGTCTTGAAGGAGGTTAAGGCCCAGGGCTTCCCAAAGCCAACTGCTATTCAATGTCAAGGTTGGCCTATGGCTTTAAGCGGAAGAGACATGATCGGTATTGCTGCCACTGGTTCTGGTAAAACTTTGTCTTACTGTTTGCCATCTATCGTTCATATCAATGCTCAACCTTTGTTGAGTCCTGGTGATGGTCCTATTGTGTTGGTTTTGGCTCCTACCAGAGAATTAGCTGTTCAAATTCAACAGGAATGTTCCAAGTTTGGTTCTTCCTCTAGAATTAGAAACACTTGTGTCTATGGTGGTGCTCCAAAGGGTCAACAAATTAGAGACTTAGCTAGAGGTGTGGAGATTGTTATCGCCACCCCAGGTAGATTGATTGATATGTTGGAAATGGGTAAGACTAACTTGAAGAGAGTTACTTACTTGGTTTTGGACGAAGCCGACAGAATGTTGGATATGGGTTTCGAACCTCAAATCAGAAAGATTGTTGACCAAATTAGACCAGACCGTCAAACTTTGATGTGGTCTGCTACTTGGCCAAAGGAAGTTCAAGCTTTGACCAGAGACTACTTGGATGATCCTATTCAAGTCACCGTCGGTTCTTTGGAATTAGCTGCATCTCACACCATCACTCAACTTGTCGAGATTTTGACTGAGTACGAGAAGCATGACAGATTAGTCAAGCACTTGGAAACCGCCACTGCCGACAAGGATTCTAAGGTGTTGATTTTTGCTTCTACCAAGAGAACTTGTGACGAAGTCACCAGTTACTTGAGAGCTGACGGATGGCCTGCATTGGCCATTCATGGTGACAAACAACAAAGTGAAAGAGACTGGGTCTTGAGAGAATTCAAGTCCGGTAAGTCTCCTATCATGGTGGCCACTGATGTCGCCGCCAGAGGTATTGGTATGTATATTGGATTTATTTTTGTGTGGGCCAGAGGGATCTTTACTTACTAAATGGGTTTAGAAGGGAGTTTTAAAGATACTAAGTATCGACGGAATGTGAGCAGGTCTCACTCATTAGGAAACAGTTTGAAGTTTGAGTTTTGAAAATGGCTCTGGAACCGTTGACAACTGAAGCAATCCTGAAATGAACTAAAGAAAAAGAATTACTACAAGAAAGACGATTACGTCTTAAACAGGATCATAAACGAAGGAAGTAACAAAGAGGTTGCCTGGAGCAACTTTTTATTCCTTGCGTTGGAGGCAAACATTCATATGTGGGGAAGCATTATTCGGGGTAAATCCTCGTATTATTTCTGGTCTAGGCTCTTAAGAAAGGATAGAAACGAGTTTTGATCAGGCAAGAATAATAGATTCATGCTTTTCTATATATGACTGAATAGACAAATAGCCTCCCGTGATCGTAGTACCGTCAGCTCCTTGCTCTCTCGAGCACTCAGTAGAATCTTACTAACTTTTAGATGTTAAGGGTATTTCTCACGTCATCAACTATGACATGCCAGGAAACATTGAGGATTACGTCCACAGAATTGGTAGAACTGGTAGAGGTGGTGCCACCGGTACCGCAGTTTCTTTCTTCACCGATGCTAACTCCAAATTAGGTGGAGACTTGTGCAGAATTATGAGAGAAGCTAAGCAAACCATCCCACCTGAATTGCAAAGATTTGACAGAAGAAGTTACGGTGCTCATATCAGATACGGTAGTGGCCGTGGTGGTCGTGGCCGTGGTGGTTACAGAGGCCGTGGTGGTCGTGGTGGTAGATCCGGTTCTAACGAGGCTCCTCTCGGTGGTAACCGTCGTTTCTAAACATGTATACTAGGTATTTTATTTATTGCTCTTATAGATTGTTAATTTCGGAAACTTGTAGAACTCAGATGTACTTGCTTACATAATAGATTAAACCCTTTAACTAATGGTCCTATCACATGTCATCACTCACATGTCATCACTCACATGTCATCACTCACATGTCAACCATAGCTATAAGTTTGTGAAGTTGGAAATTTATAATAATTTGGAATTTCATGAAATTTCATGAAAATTAGGAAAAATGAAAAATTCACATTTTTAAGAATACTCCACTATGAATTAACTTCAACAATTCAACCAATTAGCCCAGTTAACCTAAAAGAGTTTACCTTCAAATTTCTACCCTTGATCTACATATTCGATCTAAGTCAGCTTCAATTATAGGTTCTACCTATTGTAGGTTCTCTCAATTACAGGTTCTCTCAATTACAGGATGTAGTAATTACCACTTAATTAGTATCTTGCACACGACCACAACCTAAGCTGATAATCAACACCGTACAACTAGGATCATAACCAAATACCGATCTTAGCCCAATCAAGAAGCTGAACGTTAACATAACGTCCCTGCCGTTGGGGTGGACATTCAAGCCACAAGCAGTCACATGACATTTTCTTACAGTTATTCTAAAAGTATCCCCACCAACTTCCTAAACTATACCAATTAGTACCAGGTTATCTCATATAAACTGAGTGAACACTTTCAAAATGCACTAGTAGCTAATTCCGGGATCCCCCATTCTGCTCTCAGGGATCCCCCATTTTGCTCCCAGAGATCCCCACATTCTGCTCCCAATTTTACATTGATTCAATTATACAATTTCTGTCTAGTGTCGCATGCAATCGATGTGCCAGTGCCCAAATCCGGCTATGCTAGGACAAAGACTACTTAGTTTGGGTCAACAATAAGCGTAGACAGAATCCCAAACCCCTCAATTAATCTCAATTAATCTCCATAATTTGGTATCAATTTTGAAGCATATTGAAGTATTTTTAGTATTTCTATTCTTCTGGATAATTTGCAAGTGGACAATTGCAAATATCCGTCCAACTCATTGAATCTTGCTGGATTCTTCGGAGTTCTTTGGTTGGTCAATCAGTAGTGAAAAGTCGCGATTAGAGTAAATTTTTCACGTTTCACTTTTCCCTCTCACTTTTCACTTTTCACTTCACTTTTCAACATATGCTTGATCTGATAATGCGAGATTGCCAGAAATGATCCATCAACCATTCCAACCAAGATAGACCAGTTTTGCCACAGATTTAGCCTTGCCCACTCAATTAAGTCTTCTAATCCATGCCAAACAATTTCCAAGTTTTTAGCTCCATATCTTGTGAAGTTAATGACAAACCCAGTGGTTCATACCCTGATCCGAATCTCGCAATCCTGCATGCACCAACTCCCACATCCAAAATCACATGCAGCCCAACCGCTTCGACCGTTAGTTCAGGGCACTATATAAACTGTAGTCTACCACCAGATGTGATAATCTCCAGTAGTAAATTCCCATTGCCCTTAAATAGGCCAATTGACTCTCATTCTCATTCTCGTTCTAATCGGAAAGTTATTTCATCTCAGACGTTACCTCATTTTCAGGTTTCAGGTTTCCGGTTATTTCCACCATATTTGCACCCATTTCAGTTCGTGGCTGCTCCAGATTGTTCAAACTCGACTCTGGTGATTTCAACACCGATTCCAGAATTTCCAGCCTAGAAATACGTGGTTTGTTTGTCCCGTACCATCATCTCCAAATCCACTACTATTGTTCTGTCGCTATCGCACTCTATCACTTTAGTACTTTAGCACTTAAGCACTTTAGCACTAGCCACACTTCACCCTAACCCGCACCTCCGGCTTACCCCAGATTGCGAAGTTTGTCAGCTGCGCCGCGGTTGCCGTCCCTAATCCGTATCCGTTCCCGATACAGCTCTTGGTACAGTTCCATTACCAGTCACAGTCCTCCTGTTCTTCTCCTTCTTCTTCTTGTCCACACCCGTCCAATCTACAAGCTCAACCTTCTAGATGGTGTCGTCATCCTTCTCAGTGCTGAATACCGCATCGGAGCCGGTATCTATCCTGGGCCCTGCCTCATCCTTCCATATGGACCCTCTGACTCATGTGGCTCACCCCAGCTCGGGGGCCAAAGGTATAACGTTTGAAGGTGAAACCTTCACTGTTCCTGAAACCCATGATATGGTGGAGGCGCTCTTCAGTCCTACCCTCCGCAAGTCTTACTTTGAATTGGTGGTTCTTGCCATCTTATCCTCTTACACCTTGCTTTTCCAGGTGATTCCTTCGTCCCATAACCAGTGGCGTATTGATGCTTATATCTGTCTCTACGTCTTCTGGAGGCTTTCATATAACTTCGGGATTGGTTACCTTCTCCGGAGTCAATCCAACCATAACAAATTGGTGGGTTGGGCAAAGAAATTGGGGGTATTCAATCCCAAATCCACATCGTTGGTTTCTCGTGTGATTCAGGCAGAAATCTCTTCTCAAAGAGGTCCAGATTATGACATTTTCTCTTACCCTATCGAATTTAATACTTGGTTAGTGTTCAGAAAATTGGTTGATTTGATCTTAATGCTGGACTTTGTTGCCTTCATCTGTCTTGTTGTTGCCTGTGCAATTGATGAAAACAACCAGTTCATCCATGGTCAAGAATCCTGGTTGATTTATACCAGATTGGTGGTGGGTGCATCGCTTATCTTATTTAATCTTTGGGTGAAAGTAAATGCTCACAATACTATTAAGGACTATGCTTGGTATTGGGGTGATTTCTTCTTTAGACAAATCAATAACGAAGAATTGATTTTCGATGGGGTTTTTGAAATGGTTCCACATCCAATGTATTCCGTGGGTTATATCGGTTATTATGGATTTGCTATCATTGCAAAGTCCTATACCGTCCTTGTGGTTGCCATCTTTGGTCACTTCCTTCAAATGATTTTCTTACATTACATTGAAAACCCTCATATTGATAAGATCTATGGACCATCTAAAAATGAAATTAATTGGGCTAAATTATTAAAATTGAAGGATTTGAAATCTTTTGATAACGTCAAACCATTGGTGGGATTGTACAACTTCAACTTGTTAAGATCTTCTGACCTCAATAATTTGATCATGGTTATTACTTATGCATTTATCATTCCAATCTTTGCATCTCAATCAAATTATGAGAGTGTGTTATCTCCTCATTCCACTTCAATGAAGCATAATTACGTTTTTCTTTTAGCCGTGGCTATCAAGCTTTTTGAATCATTCTCTATTAATGTTATGTTGGCCTTACAAAGTCATGCGAAGGTGTTTACCAAATGGTATATGTCAATGGATATTCCTGTGGAAAAGTCATTGAACAATTGGTCTGTTTTCTACAATACCTTGACCAATTTGACATACTCATCTTTGTTTGGACTCAATCTTTACAAGTATCTTATTGGAAATAATGATGTGATATTCAACGATTGGTTCTATTTAAGAATTTTCATTGGAATCACTGCAATTACAACTCAAATTTGGATAAACTCTTCAATTGTTGATCTGATTGGATATTTCGGTTGGTTTTACGGAGACTTCTTCATTCCAAAATCTCAAAGATCAATGACTCATTTGACTAAGGCAGGTGTTTATCGTTATTTGAATAACCCTGAACAAATCTTTGGAGTTTGTGGTGTTATGGGTTTATTCATCATGAATTCCACTTACGAGAATTTGATTCTTTGTGTTATCTGGATGGCAAATAATTTCTTCAGAATCAATTTTATTGAAAAGATTCACATGATTAACATCTACGGTGAAGAAGTTTTTGAAGATTCTGGCGTAACCAAGACATTCAAAAAGCATTTGATTCCTGAAATTATTCAAAGAAGATTAACCAATGAAGGAAGCCCACCATCTAGAGACCTTTTAAGAGGTAGATCAAAGAGTAGCTCTATTGCAGACTCATTAGATAGCTTTATTAAGGACTTAAGAAGCTCTACTACCAAATTATCCAGACAAAATATTATTGAGCTTAGTCAAAACTTGACGTTCGAAAATTCCAACTATTCTTTACAGATTGAAAATTTGAGAACAACCACTTCTTCATGTGGCAAGATCAAGACTAAATATGTCAATGTTGGTACTCCAATAAAGATTCAATGGCTGTCACCAAAGGAATTTCATAAGTCTAGTGATTGGATTGGATTATACAAAGTAATCCAAACTCATTATTCTCGTACAAAGACTTTTATTTCTTCTTCAGGACGCTGGATGAATAGTGAAGATGCTAAAGGCTCGTATATTTTCAAAAACGAGAAATTGTTCTGGGAAGAGGGAATTTACGAGTTTAGATATCACTTGAATGGTAGTCATGATGTTGCATATATTTCAGAACCTTTCGAAATTAAAATCCCCCAAATTTCCATCCCCACTGATATCGAAGAATTGGAATCATTTGCTTACGAGGTTAAAGAGAACATATTCGATAAATTCATGAATATTGAAACTATTCAAACCCCAATTTCAATTGCATTGAAAGATTCAGAAAACATCTTAGAAATTCATGAATTGATAAGTTCTTTAATCAACAAATCTACCGATATCAGAATCAGTGGGAAGATATTTTTGAATGATGATGACAACCAATTAAACATTGAGAGGTTTTGTAAAAAGTTATGCCATTACAAGAAGGTATTAGAAGAATTGTAAATTATACATAGACTATACAACCACATATATATTCCATATATGAACAAGAAATTAGATACTGAAAATTAAAAAATTAGCCATATACAAAATATAATTAATCTTAATTTCTTCTGTGTGAAGATGTACTTGACATCAATCTATTATTAAGTCATGTTTAAATCATTATTATTCGCTTATACTCTGTAACAAATAAGAGTTTATATTTGCTCTTATTTTCTTCGACACTTGATTACAACCATCGATGACTTTTTGCATTTCCTCCTCTTGTAAGTCTTGACCACCTTCGATCCACAACCCAACGATTTCATCATTTCTCAAATTCATGAAACTTAATAATGCATCCAAGCCTTGTTCATCACATTCTTGTGGATCCAAAATCATGTGTTGTTTGTTAAGTCTCACTTGACCACTGCTGACTATATCCTTCAACTCTATGCCTGAGTCAACCAATGCTACAGAAGCACAGTTCACTACCCAGCTGATTAGGTTGAGTAATCCTGAGTTACTGATTTCCGATTGTTGGTGGTTCACATCTGTAGCAATAATATTAATGAAAACATCGATGGTAGATTTGGGGTATTTTTCCAAGATAACTGAAGGAATTAATGCTGTTTCAATGTATGAGGAGATTTTTTGTTCAATATTGGTTAACTGAGTTCTAAATTTCTCGTTGTTACTGCTATTATAGGAATTATATATCCTTTCATTAGGTTGTGTGATATGATGTAAGAACTTGCACTCTACGGAAAATGAAGCTCTCTCGATGAATGATCCACGGATAGGTCTTGGGCCGAATACAGATGCTTGAATGATATGACCACCTGCTTCCAAATATGCTGAACCATTGGCGTTCTCTATGAGTCCTGTTTTCAAGAAAAACTTGCGGATTTCGTTGGGGTTTTTTTCATTTACCACTTTTTCATCGGCTAGACGGATACTAGGAATAAATGTACTGGTTGGTCCAGTGAGTCTTCTTCTTTCACTCATTCTATGAAAATATGATACTCTCCAAATAGTTGAGATGATGCTAATAAAGATGAGAATTTTCGTTCCGGCATATAGACAAGAGACAAAGAGACAAAGAGACAAAGAGACAAAGAGACAGAGACAATCATGGTTGCGAAATCTAACCTCCCACCAAGTCACCAAAAAAAGTATAAAACGTCAAGTCTTGCTTGATACAAATGGACTTACTTTATACAGTACGGGAATGATTCGTTACAGAGTAGAATATTTTTCGTTCTTTCATTTTTCATTTTCGTTTTTCATTTTTCTTAGTTTATAGCAATTACAATTTGCTATACAATAAATACATGAGATTCGTTTCACATAACTGGTGAACATATTAGCATAAACATAGTTTATGCTTCATAAAGGGTTTTCATTGGGATTGAAAGGATCCAAAAAATCCAAATTGTCAATAAGTGGGGCATCGAAATTTGAAATGTCATCGAAATTGAGGCCATCTTGATAATTTTCGTTAGGCTTGATATCATGTTGATCTTGCTCCAGCGAATTGACGGTGTTTGAATATTGATATTGATTCATACCTTGAGGACTTCCGTTGGATTGTTGCTTGTTTTTCTCCAACATATAAGGAGGTAAGATCTTGCCAAAGATTTGTGTATCCAAACGATCAAAAACACCTGGCATATAATCCACTCTATCCGATTCTACAGATGCATCGGAAACTGTGGGTATCGAGTTGATATTCTCGGGTATTGGAGGAGGTTTTTCAAATGCAAATTGTTCGATTGGTGCATCTTCAGGAAATTCAGGTTTGATCATATCTTCACCCTCATCTGCTATTCCTTCGTCAGATATCTTTCCTAAACCACCAAGTGGTGATTCGAAGGGGTACATTTCCATGCCTTTAGACTTTCCACCTTCCAAGTCAACTCTAAATTGATTAATCGAATTGAAATTCTGGAAGGTATCTTTTACCTTTTGTTGATCATTAACTTGTTGATTACCGTTAGAGTTGTCCTGATTGTTAATCTTGGATCTCGATGAGCTGGCAGTACGCCTATTCAATTGTTCAAACAAGGCATTCAAGATTTTATATATTCTCAAAGATGCATTTGAACTATTCTTTAAACAGTCTAAAACTTTCTTTCCTATCTCGATATCATTTTTAATCATATCAATATTCAAATCATCATCGAAAAGAATACCGGCATAGTTCATACCCACTCTATCAGGTGATGAATGATCTCCATAATTAGCGAAATGATAGTAATATACCAAACAAGCAATGGAGAAAAAGATGGTATACATGGAAAACCAATATGTTCCAACCAATAAATTTTCATCTATCATTTTGTTTGCTAATTTCACCACCATTCTTGCTACCTTGATACAATTTCTTCCTCTAATTAATGATCTAGGATCAGAATTCTTGAAATGCAACGATCCATTACTGATGAAATGAATGAAAGGACGATATAACATAATTTGACAATTCAAGAATGCAAGATGAAGATAATAATTTGCTAGTAAGAACTTCTTTGGAACTCGTTCAGTAGTGAGGAGACTGGGATCAGTTGGCCTCAATTCAAGAGGTAAATTTTCAAGCCATTGTTTCAATTCAATTTCTAGTTCAGTCACTTTACTATGTATATGGTCTGGTGTGACGTTGGTAGCACTTTTATTGACCTTTATAGGATATAATTGTTTGACAATGTGAGAAAGAATAAACATCAATCTGGTATGGTGATTTGCACAACCTGCTGACGATAATTTCCCCTCTTGTTTTTCATATAAGTATGAATCTCGAGTGATATTCTCATCATCAAGTTCTTCAGGAAGCTCCTGATCAAATTCATCTTCTTGTATCGATCTTGGAAGTCCCAACAAGGAATTGATGTAAATATCCATTTTATAGATCGTATAAAAAAGACGCTTCCTTGTATCCACTTCAATCGGATCCAATTTACGCTTTGAATGCTGGAAAATGGTCAAATTTCTGTGCAAACCTTCCTTCAAAGCTGATCTTAAAGCAATTCCAATGTAAGAATAACATGTTGAGAGACGAGCAGAACATTGGAGATACATGATCATCATGACAATTGTTTGAATTGAATGGATATCACTAACATTACTGATATCGATCAATTTCCGAGCTTCCAAGAAGTACTTAAATCCATCATCTTCCAAATTTTCATTGACATCAGCAGTAACGTTAGAAGACTTTGAGAATAGAGACCCACATGCTAACAAGGAATAAAGGAATGGAAGAAACTTTTGTTGACGATCTCCATATTGAGAAGGATCCAATGAATATAATAGATCCACTTCTTCTAATAGAGAAGGACGATGATAGAAACGGAAGAGTACACATGCCTTATCCCAAGTTATGTAGATAAGTTTCAAAGCCTCAGACTTAGGTGGTATTATAAGCCTGAACTCTCGGTTGGGTACATCTTCATGATAAGTCAAAGAAGTTGTGGGCAGGCGTTGAATGGGAGGACTTACAGGACTTTCACTCTCATAGATATCGCATACTTCCTCAAGTTTCAGTCCTGTTTGGCTTTTAGATTCCACGTAAGCTACGGCTTTCTGGAGCTTGTCAAAATCCACATTCAAAGGCCGACTTTCATCAAGACAATTGAGGCCAAGTTTGGGAAGCAAAATGTTCAACAAGTTCTGGCACTGAATGAGGTTTTTGGCGATGTTGGGTGACGGTATAGCACCCATATTGTTAAGGAGTTCGGGGGCTGAAACCTTATCGGTAGACCCTGCGGCAGCAGCAGCCACTTGGACCATTGGTGACGATTGGATGGGCACGGGAACACAACTGACCTTTTTGTTGCGAATATTGGGCTGGTAGTATGAACACTTGTAGGAATAAACCGTACAATGAATGCATGGTTGTTTCCCGTCACATTTGACTTTCTTCTGGCGACAATTGTCACAAGCACGGGCCACCCTTTTACGTTTCTCGCTTGCACTTCCGTATACCATGGAGTGGCTAGCCATGGAATGCGAATGGCGCTCTTCGTCTTCGTCGAAGTCCGTAGCGTCTCGTTTCGACATGGTGGAGTTGGTAGGAGGTAATTGAATAAGTTTCTGGGGTATCACCAATTTTTAAAATAGTGCGGATCTTTAGGCACGACTCCAGGGCCCATTACCAAACTAGTCCAGCGAGCCATCGCGGAGGGCATGACATCTGGATACGGAGTGCATGCTGGGAACTAAGTGAAGTACCAATACAAAGACTACCCAGATACGAAGAACTACTACGTAATGGGTGTTCTTCTATAGGGAGAATTTATCACCACACCACCAGGTTGGTACTAACTGGGCTCACCACCAATGGGAATACTAGTTGGGGCATACTAGAAGAAAGGGTCACTTGAAGTAAGGCCCATTAGATGTAAGGCCCATTAGATGTAAGGCCCTTTAGATGTAAGGGCTCAATATCAAGTGGGGGCTCACTATCCGTTGGGCTAGGGAGTGCGTGTGAATGTACGAGGAGAAAATAACGGAGTAAATGGTAGAAATGGGGAGTGACTCACTGCTCAGTAACCACTGCTCAGTAGTCAAAAGTATTGCGAGTATCACCATCATATAGTTGAAACTGGCATAGTTAGCATATATAGCGTAGTTACCATAGTTACCATAGTTACCATGGTTACCATGGTTGGTTTGGATTGGTGACTTGTTGATGGACTTGTTGATGGTCTTGTTGATGGTTTTTGATTGATTGTTAATTTATTTTGGCTTTTTGGTTGGGGTAATTTCAACATTTGCATTTGTCAGAATTGTGGTTGGGAGAACTGCCGTAGTGCTTATGATTGAACCCTCATATGGTCAAAATTGTGACTGTGGCCGTTTGAATGGTTTGTAGCTTGTGGCAAGATTAGCGGTTCTATTAAAGACAAGTTATTTTTTATGAGTTCGAGGGTCGTATATTGGTGATGAGGATGAGATACAATCGATTAAGGACAAAGGACTTCAATCCATGCGGTTCCCTAAATAGTCACTATGGCGATCTATTGGAATTTTCCATTGAGCCTCGCTGTACTGTAGCTTAATTTGTAGTTCCCCAGCACTATGGATGTGGTGTTGGATGATTAGGCCAAGGCTATAGGTTTGAAATAGTGATGGTAATAAGTTTGGAGTGTTCCAAAGATCCTGGAATATCTGGAGATTCTGGTCCCAGGAAATTAATTCAATTATTCAATCCAGGGTCTACTATTTTACTAAATTATATTAAAGTGGTATTATTTTCAATATGCGATGATCCTTAGATAATACGACGTTGAGATTCTTACTAATAACCATAACCTCTACATATTCGATAAGATTCGTGATGGAATGGAAAGTGACATGCTATTTTAATAGGAATAATATTCCAGACTTTCTTTGATCTTTGATCTCTGATCTCTTGATCTCTTCATCTTTTGATCTCTTCATCTTTTGATCTCTTTGTTTCTGATCACCAAAAGATAGGATCAGAATTTAACAATTTAGATCATTATGTCCTTCTGGTGGTGTCATTTGTATAACATTGAGATCTGATATTTTTCATAATAGCACTCATAGATATATCTGAGATCATCACAACAAGAACATTGCCGTTTCAACTTAATCACTGGTTCTGCTGATTCTTTTGATTCTGCTAGTTCAAGTATTCCCTCAAAATCCTATCAGTCGTAGTCTAATTTTGATATCCAAGTATTTATTGTACAAGTTCACGCTGACTAACAGCTATAAAAGGTGGTTGGAACATCCATACAAAGAGGTTAAGTGAATCCATGCAAAGATATTGAAGGTAAACTTTTTTTCATAGTTTCCGAAATGTTATAGTTTATACTCGATTCTTTCAAATTCATCTATTCCTTATAGTGACATATTCATTAGTGTCGTGAATGAACCTTTCAAATATCCATCATCACCTAATAAAAATTTCATTTTTTCTGATCTTGCAAATGATGGCTTAATAGATATTATGGTAAATTAAAGTTCTCCATCTGGACAAATGAAAATCGGATTTCTTAGCTCCATTTCCCCCGTGTTTTATTGTTTATAATGCTAATTAATTTTGATTGGCTTCTCCAACAAATGTCCCATACGTTCGATTTTGGTGGATAAATACCCTTCGATTTCCTTTGATTTGATTCCTTTATCTGAGCCCCATGCCAATGGGACCATTGGTACCCTTTCGAGTACAGTTACCTCTCTATTCTTGCCTTCCACTGCCACAATTTTGTCGGGATTATTAGTGAGGAGCTTGATCTCAGTCAAGCCCAAATCGACCAAGATAGCCGTGGCCAATGAGAAGTTTCTACCATCTGCTGGATGATGTAACATGAGATTGGCTTGAACGGTGTCAGCACCCAAATCTTGAAGATTATAAGCCTTGAGCTTTTCACCCAAACCAATACCTCTTCCTTCTTGACGCAAGTAGACGATACATCCATGGCCTTGAGAGCCCATTATTCTTCCAGCCTCATCGAACTGTTCGCCACAATCACACCTGGCAGACCAAGCAGTTTCCCCCGTATAACATTCGGAGTGAATTCTCACCAATGTAGGATCAGCATATGTTGTAGAGGCATCTCTAATGAGTTCTCCATGGGAATTAAACTCAAGTTGCTTGGATAATTTCACATCCACATCAGCTTCATGACGTCCAGGAAAGAGTTTACCCACGTATGCCCCGCGAGTCATACGATCTTGTTGGGTTTCATTGGGTCTTCGACGGAACAACGACTTGGATCTGACGTCTTCTCCAAACACTATGGCCAAATGTTCCTTATTATCGACATTATTCTCATAGAGATGAAGAAAGATTTCTGGACCTTGAGTGGTAGGAATTCTTGCCCGAGCTAAGCAGTTGACTATAGGAAGCTGATCAGGAAGTGGAAGCTGTTGACGGATCTCATCCGGGACTTGTGGGGGAGCACATGGTTGATCCGTCACATGAGATGGGGTCAATACTGGAGAAATCAACGGAAGGTTGAGATCTATTGGTTCAGTCTGGATTATTCCACTCATTTAAACGATATTTGAATGATTTGATGAAACAAGCGTTATTTGTTAAAAGGTAATGACACCAGAGAACTCCTGTTTCTGGTTAAAGTTATATACTTTTTAAAGAGTCCGTTTATCGGTATTCGGTAATTAGTAGTGGGATTAGTGAGAGTTATCACTTACTGAATCAGCTGAATGCTCAAATTTTAGTCAGCTTTTAGAAAGCAGACAAATTGGGCACATGAAAAGTCATAAGAATAAAGTGGTGCAGGATTACGTAACCAACAACCAGAGAGGTTACATAAAGAAGAGTAAAGAAGAGAGTAAATAAATGAAGAGTTTATAGCTGGATAGAAGATGGACGGTGGAAAATGGACTGTGAAAGGAAGGTTGAAGATTGAAGGTTGAAGGTGGAAGGTGGAAAATTGACGGTGGATGGTGGAAGGTGGAAGGTGGAAATGGTGATTTCATTACAGTTGAATGTCCATTCTATACATCTAAAAAAAAGATTAATCCATCATTTGCTCGACCAGAGATATTTAATCTATTACTTTGGGCAATTCATAATTTCTATTGTGGGTTTAAATATATCCTGGCTATATCAATTTATTAATAGCATGGTGCGGCGAAGAACTGGGGTTATCGAGATTTGTTCGGTGCGTTGGCTGCTGATAGCGAGAAGCTGCTAGTAATTTGTGCCCTGGAGCCAAGCACCTATATTAAGACTTATGAGAGCTAAATATTACATGGGAAATTGGTCCCATAAACCAAACTTTCTAATGAGAGATTTCCCATAATGAGAGAGAGTTGTTCCCTAGTTGTCCCTATAATGAGAGAGTTGCCCATAATGAAGTCAGCCACTTTCCAAAAGAGCTATTTTCCTGCCGAATTGTCAAACTGATTCTTTCCGTTCCTTAAAAATAACTGGAGTTCTACCGAGGACACCAATTAGAATCCCTTCCGAGGACCTAACTGTATTCTCTCCGTCCCGAACCGATACCCCAGTGATTCAGAGTCTGAAGTTTCACCCCCACAATGTTGTCACCTTAATGGGCTCATTGACATTTGAATCGGTACCTGAATTCTGGCTGCCACTCTACTAAGGCTTGTGAAGAACCCTGGCTCAAGTGATTATTTGGGTTAGAGTTGGAATCATGCCGTATCGTATTCTGTTTATTATGATTTATTCTGGTTCATTTTGATTATTCTGATTTATTCTGAATTTTTGTTCATTCTGAATCATTACTTTTGACATATTTATTGCTACCAAACATTAGAAACCTCTAATATGTTCAGGCTAGTTTGTTCAGGCTAGTTTTACTAAGTGCGTTTAACCTGTGAAAAGTTTATTTAACCTGTGAAAAGTCGAGATGGATATTAAACTATAAAGACATTTATTATGAAATTCCAGGTATTTTTCGTTTAGTATTAACCTGTACAATCATCAATTTTAAAGATTCGATCTTGATACCCAATCTTGAAACTTAAGCCTCCACAAATAATTTAGCTGTTAATTTAGCTGTTAAATTAGCTGTTCAACTTCATTCATTCTGGCTGTTTCCGTCAATATATTAATACTCTATACCTTGCGCAACCATGCGATGATATCCGATTCACTGAACCTGTTAACATCCACCACCAATCTGTCCACGGGAATCTGTTTTCTCAACAACACAACACTGGGAATCTGGCCCACACCATACTCGATCATCAACTCTCTTCCTCCCTGTGTATCAGCCATGATGTTGACCATGTTCACCTCGGTGGTGCTAGGATACTTTTCCTTCTTACTCAACACTTCAAAAAGGGCTTGACTTACCTGGTTACATTTGGGCTCAGCATAAGTGAAATTTAAGAGTAAAGGCTGCTTGAAAAGTAAGTAATCATGCAATTCACTGGAGTTGCTGATGTAAGCCTCGAAAATCCGGTTCTTGGTGGTGAATTGACTTGGTGATGGTGGGTACACTAAAGCTTGGGTTTGCCATGCTTTTAACCATCCTCCAAAGAAGCTTCTAGAGAAGGTGGCTGAAATTGCCATACGGGAAATGGCGGTGCCAAAGACCGGTGCTGAATTGGTTTTGACTAAGGAAAACATTTTTCGGGGTTTGAAAACGATTCGATTATGGTGATAATGAATGAGTCTGTTCAATAAACATTTGCCCCACAACTCATTAGCAACCTTCATCATAATCGCCATCACGTGTTACGTACCACTACAAAGATCCTCTATTTACATGTATTATCTAACTCTGGGTCTAGGCCCATGCCTAGGCCTAGGTCTAAGTCTAGATCTAGATCAATTCACAGATCGTTCTCCCAGCCATCCTTCCATCTGCGTTGCCACAAGTTACAATCGAACTTGGGCTTACCCAACTTGACATTGACTTCGTTGTGGGCATTGCACAACCATTTCCCAAAACGGTCTTGGGTATCCACCTTGGGCTCTTCCTTGGTAAGATATTCCTTAAAATCGTCTGCACAATACCAACAGGGATAGAAGTTTCCGAAAAGCTTGAGAAATTGCTTCATATCTTGTTGTTCTTTGGAAGTTGGCTTCTCGGGATAAGTAGCTGCAATTGAATGCAACAAAGTCCAAGAAGACTTTCCAAGTACTTCCACGTCTGGTGGGTCGTCTCTATATGCTGCGGTGGCTGGTTTCTTGGTTGTTTTGGCGGTTTTGGCTGGTTTGGCTCCGGTAGTTGCAAATTGGAAGTCAAGTAACGAATTGCATGTTCGGCATCTGGGGGTTAGAAACGGCGGGAAAAAGAGCACCGGGTCAAACTTACGGCTTACCGTCCTTATCATAGACGATTTTGCGGCCACTGACGCCGATTTCGGGGTTGGCGGTCTTGTCAGAGGTAGACATTGGTGAAGGCAAATGGTTAGTAAGCTAACCTTGTGAGATGGTCATTGGCACGTGATACAACATCTAGGTGGAATACCAGCTTCATATGGAGGAAACAGTAATCAGAAGAGTACAAAGTAAAGAATATCTCCTGATGGTTGAGTTCAATCATGAATTAAAAGAAATAATGATTTTGATATTTTTTGGATATTCCATTAATTTCCGATTTTGGAGATTTTTAGCATCACCAGAAGACAAAAGGAATAAGATATAATGATTAACAAATAGAGGTGATGTTTTAGAAAGAAAATTAAAGGTTTTAGCAGGATGCTATCGAGAAGTTTCGAAAAGACAGTTCCGCATTTCAGGCTCAGTACAGATGAATATTTATTATGCTTAATAACTTAATAATGCAAAGAAGGATATCATAGATGGGATCGAACTTCTAAACCCCTTGTTTGAGGTCCTTGATAAATGCGGTTCTTTGTCTGATGATTTCGTCACACAAGTCACCAATTTCCTTGGAAACAATAGCTGATCTACTGTCATAGAATTCAGACAAGTCGTACTTCAAGCCAAACTCTTGCTCATAATCCCAAGCTTGTTGGATCATCTCAAACTTATCTACGTCCTTGACGTATCTGGCTTCAACGTTTCTGATTTCTTCGTAATCCAACCATAATTCCAATATTTCCTCAGAAAACTTCTTATTGTAAGGTTCGATAAGGCTAGAAAGATACTCAATGGATTCAAGTTCACGACGATGCTTTTCTTGCTTGGTTACACCTCCGAATGGTGTGATGTCTCCCACCAAAGATTCGGCAATGTCATGGACTAATGCGATCTTGGCACACTTGTCGATGTTGATGTTATGGTTTGGAATCGTCATGGAAATGATAGCCATTCTATACATGTGATCGGCAATGGATTCCACCTTCTCCACCGGAATACCTCTGTCAACCCAACCGGTTCTCTTTTGCACCTTAAGAAGTCTTACGATCTGATAGAATGCCAAAATGTAGTTGATTTGGTGGTTGGGTCCGTTGGGTACAAGCAACTTCTTGATGTGTTGGGGAACGGCATTTTGTGGTTTCCAGGTATTGACACTGGTGTCCGGTGCAAGACTGTACTGAGAACTGGTCATCTGATGGATATACCGGCGGTAGATATGACAAAAGCGGATGGTTCTGGGGATGGAGGTAAACATTGGCGATGAGATGATAACATCAACACATGGTGCGACACGCGACACAAATAGTGCGACATTCTTCCCATAGCATCCACCTCCATATATCCCATTTCAGTCACCACAAAAAGAACAATCAAACTGGTCAAGTGTTGTAGAACATGTCAAATAGAAATGCCAAAGTGAAAATATCATAGTAGCAAAATTAAGGAATTTCACTTTTATGACCTCATGAAAGAAATCATGGTGTGTTCCATATAATGATGAGGTTTATTTCATCACATCCATCGCTGTAATCCACTGAGATGTACCATTCTTTTTCTTTTTCTTTGATAATCTACAGTAATGTCAGAAGTTCAATATCCTGTTGTTGTCTACATTATGATACAGTTATTTATATGTATTAATTTTTCTTAAACCGAGTTTAAGCAATCAATTCAACAACACCACCAACAGCTCTGATCTTTTCTTCAGCCAACTTGGAAACGAATCTGGCCTTGACGATGACTGGGACTTGTGGCAATCTACCTTTACCCAAAACCTTACCGAAACCGTGGGCTAAGGTGTCAATGACTGGGGCAGCAGACTTGGAGGCGGTCTTCAAGTACTCGTCCTTCTTGTCGGAGTCGACTAAAGTCCACAATTTGTCCAAGTTGATTTCTGGTCTCCAAGAGTGGTTACGTTGGACACGGAAGGTTCTCATACCAACCTTACCGAAGTAACCTGGATGGTACTTGTCCAAGTTGGTTCTGTGATGATGTTGACCACCAGCCATACCACGACCACCTGGATGCTTTCTGTGCTTACCGATTCTACCCTTACCGGCTATTATGTTAGTAATTGCTTTGGATGTCCCATTTGATCATTTCCATCCTAGTGGAAAAATCTTCAACCTGTGAAAGTGAAACTATTCAATATGGTCATCTTCAATGACAGAGATGGACTGCTTAGATGATATGGGACTGATGATATTGATAATGTGAATGGTACATACCGGAAACGTGTCCTCTGTGCTTTCTGGTCTTAGTTAATCTAGTTGGCATTGCTAATGTGAAGATTAAGAAGTAACAAGCTTAAAAGAAGGAAGACTTTTGAGGTGAAGATTTTTCAGACTGGAGCCTGGGGGTGCGACTACGGAGGGAACATCAGCTTTCTCGAATTAGATGCAGTACGGGGCGCGAGCCCTAAACACCAACGATACACACGTGACATAGATTGATAAGGATTAATGTGACCTCTACTCACATGAAAATGGTTGCAATTACATTAGTTAAACAAAGGCCATAATGATGGTGATTACTCTACTTAAGTATATTACTCAGTTCTAGGTAAGTTCCAGACCTCATCATAAGTGTCACAGCCTTTTGTCTCAGGAATGTACTTGTCAATGAACCAAAAACTAAATGCACACATTGCGGTGAAGATAAAGTAGACACCTCCTCCAAGACTAGAATCCTTCAAGATTGGGAACAAATAACCCACCAAGAAGGTAGCGAGCCAGTTCATGGTAGTACCCCAACTTTGGGCCAGAGCTCTTGCCTTAGGCTGAGTCACTTCGCCCACCAAAAGGAATGGAATTGGTCCAAGTCCGATAGCGAAGAATGTGATATAAGTGAAGGTACCCAAAATGGAAAAGAATGGACTGAAATTGATGATACCAACCCCCATCATTGCTGTCAGGATACCAAGGAAAGTAACCGAAGTTAAAAGTAACGGTTTACGGCCCCATTTATCTACCACTGAAGCAGAGAAGCAAGTAACACACAAGTTAACAAGGGAAATCAAACAATTAATGATAATAGCGGAATTGGGGAAAATGGAAACCAAAACAGATACACCATAGAAAATGATCGAGTTGATACCATCGAATTGCTGGAGCACCAAAATACCCGTAGCCACCAATTTAGATCTGTTATACTCTGGTGAACGTATATAAGTCTCCAAGTCTACGAGTTGAACCCCTTGCAGGTTGGGCAACTCACCAACTTCAGAGGTTAATAACGCACCTTGTTCGTTTGTTTCATTGCTTTGCTTGACCCAACCAAGAGCCTCGTTTTTGGCATCACTAAATTCACCTCCACGAAGTTGGAATAATACTTCAACAGCTTGATTACGATGACCGTGGTTCATCAACCACACCGGCGACTCGTCCATGTAGAAAAATATCAAGAAGAAGTTAATCAACCCAAGAACAGCAGCCATCAATAACAAAAGTCTCCATTGATTATCATTGCTCCAGAACAACGATAACACTTGAGTAAATAAAATACCCACATTAATTGAAACTTGATTCATTGAACCCAACAATCCCTTCAATTGAGGAGGAGAGATCTCACTGATCATTAACGAAGTAAGCACAATGGCTGAACCAGCACCAAAACCTGAGATAAATCTACCAAATAAGAAGATACGATAACTATTGTTGAGCCCAGTAATCATCGAGCCAATAAAGAACAAAGCACAATGCAACAAACTGGTCTTCTTACGGCCAATACGGTCAGCAATGAACCCCACGTAAAATGATCCAAATAACCCTCCAATACTGAAGATAGAGGTAACCAAACCCAATTCTTCAGGAGTCAAAGGAACACACTTAATAAGCCCGTGCTGAGCAAACCAGGAGTGTTCATAAGGGAAGCTTCCGGGGTTGGAGGTACGACAAGTGAAAACCGGTGAAGGAGCATTCAACTCCGCCATGTGGTATCCAAATTGGAGCGACCCCAAACAGATAATGGCAACCGCCACAATCAAATTGGGAGTAAGCTCCTTTCTAGGTTTGAAACCAAAAACTGTTGTAATCATCACAATGCTCAACAAAGACCAACTTCACTTAAAGCAATTAGCAATTGGGTGTTTATAGCTAGTAATATGTTTGGATTTGAAGTTTAGGAGTAAGTGGCAGTTACAGATATCCCCAGATTATTATTCATTATGTAAGCACAAGTAATTAACACACCCATACTAACCAAGTCTAGTTCCACCATCATGGCATATAGTGCCATTAAGTTTAGACCACTCTGTTCGTTCTGCACCCCTGAACAACCACCGTGGTGGGAATTGCCGGCTGTTCACTGGCATCGGACCATGGTTCGATGTTTGGGGTCGGATACGGCTGCGAATAGTGGTCCCATATAGGATATTGCCAAAGACAAGTGAATGGAAACTAATGGGGATACCCAAGTCAATGGATGAATCAGAAGAAATGTCAAGAGTTGAACGAAGTGAAGTTGGGCCACTTCACTGGTTATTTTAGAATATCTAAATTTTCTTTTCTACCTTTACATGCAAGCAATCCATTCAACACTTCAATTTTAACTTTTCCATAAATATGGTCTATCTATTATTATACAATTGGAAGGAAGTTACCGATAATCATCATGGGAATACCGAAAACATCCCGCTTTAATGTCCACATACAACCGGTCCGTATTTTGACATCGGGCTTGGGAGTTAATAAGGTACATGCAGTCATGGTAGCTCCAAGAAAATCACCAAAAGCAATTCTCAGAAAGAGTTGAAAATATTCCACAACTGATGTATCATCCAACAATTCCACAATAAATTTTTTCTGGCCAACAAGCTCGGCTTTGGACCAGCCTGTTAAAATACAGAATTCATTACCAACATAAGCAATTTCACCTGTACGTCTCCATACAATGGTTGGCGTACCACTGACCTTAACAAAATTATCGTACGTTAGAAGTGTTCTTTGAAAACACTGCTCCATGAATATGAGATCCCCTTCTTTTAGAGAGTTCGTACATGCAATAAAAGATGGTCTGTATGCTGCCATTGACTCGGCCATTTGAACCAACATCGGTTTAGGAAATCTCTTTTTAAGATATGCAATTAATGAATGGTAACCTGGAGTGTAGGAAAATGGCTTGGTAACTTTTGCATATATTTCCTCTGGTTCCTTGAAAAACGGATCACTTTCTTGGGCATCACCAAGCCTGGTATATGGACTATCATCAGGAACAATGCCAATGGTAAATGAAAGTGTCAGTTTTGAATTACGCTCATTGTAGACTGCGGGGTCGTGGTGTTTTATAGATTCTATGGCAGTCACCACATCGGGAAACATCAGTACATGATCTGCATCGGTAGGACCAAGGAAGTATTGATTAATGGATTCATCGCACTTAGGATATCTCGGGTTATCGTAAATTAATGTGGTGCTTTTAGATCTGCCACTGGGGTCCAGAGGTGATGAGGTTTGAGATGATCCAGAGAAATACGGCGATCGTTGTGATTTGTGATGGAAGGGCAATTCGGAGATTTGTATGTTTCTTGAAACGTTGGACACCGTGTTGGTCATGGTACTAGGAGATAATGCAGGTGAGATATTGAATGAATTCGGGGTGCCCTCGTTCGAAGTTGAATATCCGGCTTGGGGGATGTTGTCTTGTAAGATACTTGACAATGTCGAGTATTCCAAATCCGCTGCTGATGAAAGGAAATTAGTTCTTCGAGAAGCTCGATTATAAGGGAGCCTGTGAAGGGGATCATGTAGGTTGTTGTTATTGTAATGAGGCTGGGGAAGTGGGAGACCCTGAGGTTGGGGTAGCAGAGTCATTGAGTGGGAAGCTGTCATAGAACTGGGATCCGAAGTGTTGTGGTACATTGCAGAGGTTTGTTCTGGTTTAATCCGGCCATGTCCAAGGAAGGTCTCCGGTCCAACGGGCCCATTGGATGAGGTATGAGAATACTGAATATCGGGAATCCCATTCACACCACCCAGAGCCTGCGCTGGGATGGGCATGGGAGACTCCGATGATGGTAATGGAAGGCCGTTCAGGGTCAACACCGTGGTGGGTACATCTGAAAGGTACTTCTTTCTCTTTCTAGGGGCATCCTCACATGAAGATTCCAACCCTCTTTGAATACACCTTTTACAGGGCCGGGTGATATCACAAGTCATATGGGCTTTGTGGCAATGATTACATGCTCTGTTTGTCTTCTTCCGTTTCTAACACGTTAGTATGGATGGTGATAGTGATTGGATGACATCCCACAAAAGGTTGTTTAATCGAGTTTATGATGTCTAAATGGTTTGATCAGTTAACGTACCGGTTTCGAAGGCTCTACCAAGAACCTTTCTGAGTCGCCACCACTCATTGTCGATCATTAACAATTGGTGTGGAGAGTTCCAGGGGTGGAGTACAAGTCCGAAGGTTTTTGAGGAGCGTAGAATTGGCTCGGGTGCGAAACAGTAGGTGGTAGGCGGAGGTAAAGCGAGGTAGGACGAGGGGAGGCAGAAGATCGGCGAAACTAGTTCAGTGGGTCACGTGTGGGGTACCAGATATGATTTCTATGTTATTGGCGAATGGGAGGTTGTAAATGGGTTACTGTACTTCTGTTTTAGCAATTTTGTCTGTCTGTTTGACTGTTTGACTGTCTGCATGTGTGTCTGACTGTCTGCATGGTTGTGAATGTGCATGTGTAACCAGTAAATGAATTACAAACGGTTTGTGCGAGTTAGTTCGGAGACCCAGAGGAAAGGTAACAGAGATGGACAAGAAGAAATGGTTAGAAAACGAGAAGAAATCGATGGAAATCAAGGAGAAATTTATGGAGAAAGACAGGTTTTTATCGACAATTTTTTAGTAGAACTTCACTTTTCTATACCTTAACTTTGGTAGAACTTCACTTTGGTAGAACTTCACTTTGGTAGAACTTCAACAGTAATCAATTAGTGGCAAATAGGAATAATTTGAAGTGTTATTGTCCTTCATTTGGGTCCTTATTAGGTCCTCATTGGGTATTTTTGGGTATTTTGGGTCTTGGTCTTTTGGTCTTTTGGTATGATTTCAAGGTCGCATCTCGAAACTATGACAACTATAATTGCAAGTTAACTGCCATATTACACATTAATTATATAAATTTACTAAAATTCACAAAATTACAATCTGCCAAAGTTTGTATCAAAATAACTTGTAAACCAACAGATTTATCTAATCACCTGATAATGACCAAATCAACAACTTTACCATTTTTCTTCTAATTTGTTCAGTTGCAAAATTATCCTTAGAATATACCACACGTGACCCGAAAATTTTGTCAAAGGATACTTAGTCACCTTAACAGAACAGAACAGAACAGAATAGACTCATCATCAAAATGGCTGATTTCACTGCTAAATTCCAAAAGTTGAAGTTGGGCGAGGCCAACAAGGCCGACGAATCCTCGTTTCCTAAATTGAGTGCTGAGCAAAGTGCTTTGGCTGCTCAATTTGTTACATTGTCCTCCAGATTCGATGAACCAGAGTCTCTTGTAACATTAAACGATAGCTTGAGATCCCTGACTTTTGTCGCCGGTAACAGTCCATTCAAGGCTGACTTGACTGTTTTTGAAAAAGTATTGCCAATTGCTTCCAAGTGGACTTCTGTTCAAGATTTGGCTGCTTACAGACATATCTTGAGATGGGTTGATCTCGTTCAAAACACTCTTTTCGAAGTTCCACAAGAGCAAAAGTTGGTGTTGAATTACGACGTTGAACTTCCAAGAGAAGTCAAGGAAAAGAAGAAGGCCCCAGCCAAGGACGGTAAAGATGGTAAGGATGGTAAGGCAGCAGCTGAGGCTCCAGCCAAGGATGCACCAGCCAAGCAAGGTGCTCCAGGAGAGAGAAAGGAAGTGAGTGAGGAAGAAAAGAAGGCCAGAGCTGAAGCCGCTAAGGCCAAGAAGGCTGCTAAGGCCAAGGCCAAGGCTGAACAAGATGCAAAGAAACTTGCTGAAGCCCTTCCACCTTCTCCAGCATTGATCGACTTTAGAGTTGGATTCATTCAAAAGGCTGTCAAGCATCCAAATGCTGACTCCTTGTATATGTCTACCATCGATATGGGAGACGAAGAAGGCCCAAGAACCGTTTGTTCTGGTTTGGTCAACTACATTCCAATTGAGGAAATGCAAGAAAGATATGTTGTTTGTATTGCTAACTTGAAGCCTGTCACCATGAGAGGAGTCAAGTCTTGTGCCATGGTGTTGTGTGCTTCCAATGAAACCACAGTTGAGTTCGTCAACCCACCAGCTGGATCCAAGGCTGGTGACAAGCTCTTCTTTGAAGGTTTCGATGGTACTCCAGAGAAGCAATTGAACCCAAAGAAGAAGGTATGGGAGACTTGTCAAGCACTTTTCACCACCACCGAGAACTTTGAGGTTACCTACACTGAAGAGGGCAAAGAACCAAAGAAGTTGGTCAATGCTAAGGGTGAACTCTGTAAGAACACCACCATTATCAAGGCTGATGTCAAGTAATCACAAATCCGCCGCCAGTTTGCAAATGGATATCTATAGTATCTACTATAGGAACTATATAGATAGATCCTATAGAATTGTATAGATAGAAACGTAACATTTATGATTCAACCTAAAATTAACTAGATAGTAAACCTTATGGATGTAATTTAGGACCGTTCAACCAATAAAGAAGGAAGATTTTGGTGATAGTCACTGTATTTAGATCTTACTTTGGAATTGATGTGATTGGCTCGGAGTTGTTAACTAGTGAAATAGGTGAATTGAAAAGTGAAATAAGAAGTGAAATTGAAGCGTGAAATTCCTCCAGCCTCTACAATTACAAAAAGCTATTAAAGTGAAGAGAAAGGAATTGAAATTTAGAGGAGTAGAAATGTTCTGATAGAACCGAATTGCTCTAATGGGAGAATTGGGATTTAATGGGAATAATACGGGCCAACTAGTATTGAAGAGGAAATATTTGGGATGCTTCAAGGAGCCATGGTTTCACTGAAGTTGAACGAACCCACTAAATATGGCTTACCTCCATTTAGAACTATTCCTCCATACCATTTTCTTCCAACATGTAGATATAATTTGTAGCGATTTTTGTGACCATTATGGCCTCCCCCAAATGTACCTGGAAGATATCCTACAAAACCAATTAGATATCGAAACTTTCACCAAAATAGTTTTAGGAACTTCTTCTATGAATCTTTCTGTCTTCTAATTCTTGCTTCTATGATTTACAAGGATAAGCTTAGAATTAAATGACTCATGGTGGTTGAATATGTCATGATGACTTACAGTGTCAATCTCAATTTAAACAGTGCACCTACGCACCATCAAGAATATTTAATCATTCACTCTTTTTAGTGTTAACATCCACCATGATCGTCAAATCCAGAGTCAAGCTTAAGGACAAGAACGTGGCACTCACGCTTGTGCCACAAGATTCAGAAGACTTATGGTATATCTACAACCTCTTAAGTGTGGGAGATATAGTTGTGATGATGACCCATAGAAATGTCAAGAAGGGCAATCAAGCGGTGGTTCAAAAGGGGAAAAGTAAGATGGAAAAAGTGTTGGTGAAGTTGAAATTGAACATCGAATCCATTGACTATGTTGCCTCGGACGAAGGCATGCGTGTGAGTGGAAAGTCTTTGGAACCTAATGAGCACGTTCCTTTGAACAGTTATCATACTGCTGAAGTAGAACTCGGTAAAGATATCACCATCTTAAAAGAAAGCTGGGATGAATATGACATGAAAGTGCTCGATGACTTAACTTCCATCGAGAAAAAGGCAGATATCGGGGCTATTGTTTTGCAAGAGGGTATAGCGCATCTTTGCTATGTGACTGATTCCATGACTAAATTGGTCACCAAAATCGAGAAGTCCATTCCTAGAAAGCACAAGGATTACGGGTCAAGTGAGGTTGAAAAGGCCATGGAGAAGTTCTACACCATGGTTATTGATACCATGGCCAGAAACTTTGATTTCAACCGATTGAAGGTGGTGATTATCGCTTCCCCAGGATTCGTGGGTAAAACATTACATGAAAAGATCTTGCAAACTTGTTCTAATTCCACCCATGAGTCTTCCAAGGTTTATAACGATATCTTGAAGAATAAGCAGAAATTCTTGGTGGCTCACTCTTCAACAGGATATTTACAAGGATTACAAGAAGTATTAGAAGAACCTTCAACAAGAAAACGTCTTAGTGATACTCGTTTCTTGAAAGAATCAGAAGTGCTTGATCAATTCCACCAAGCGTTGAATTTGGATGATGATAGGGCATGGTACGGGTTGGATGAAGTAACCAAAGCCATTGATCTCGATGCCGTCAGATACTTGATGATCACCGATACCTTGTTCAAGAGTGATGATATCCAACAAAGAAAGCACTACATTGATTTGGTCGAAAGGGCCAAGTATAATGGGGCAGAAATCTTTGTATTTTCTAGTTTGCACGAGTCTGGTGTTCAATTGAACCAAATGACTGGTGTTGCGGTATTGTTGAAATATCCTGTTCCTGACTTGGATGACTCTGACGAAGAGTAAGGCAGGTGAATAGATTGAATTATTCACAACCTACTTTGGTAACAGTCGGTTCAAGTAGATAATATGTATAGAAACTTATGAATGATGCTAGGAAATTCAAAATCATCAAGTTAATAAAAGAGGAAGCAATTTAACCGGATAATTATTGAATTAAATGAATAATAATGGAATAAGTAATGTCATTATTGATGATTTCTTAACTTGATATTCTTGATAGGAGTAAATGAATCGCACAAGCTGATGAGTTAATCTTGGGCAATATTCTAATCCTCTCCTAATTAATATGGTCAAGCTTTGGTGAGATTAGTAGGGTAATTTAATGAGTAGTTGACATAATGGAATGAATGTAAGAAAATTCCATCAAATGAATTGTGAAAACTTTATTAAGATTTTATGGTTTCATGCTTTCTGCTTCATGATTCATGATTAATTTTCATGCTTCATTGATATTCTGATACTTTTCAATATACCACACTTTCCCTCCTCTTCTATATATTAACATGTCTTGAGCCAACCCCAATACTAACCCCATCAAAGTACCATTTCTGACATAGTTCTTGACCTGAATCCGACTCAAATGGTAATGCTTACCGTATGCAGCCGAAAACATCCCTGCTGCCACCGTAGTATTAAGAAAATCTTTCGTTCCACCTCTAATGTATGTATCAAGAAGGTACTCTAAACCAAAGAATCCACTAACTGAGATGGAATATTTCAAACCTTGACGAACTGCATTCTTTCCACCATTGACAATCATCACATAATTCTTCTTCTTGTGATAGAAATACCAACCTCCTACTGTTCTTGGAAGTCGATGGCCATTTTCGGTCAAGTATCTTAAAGAGGAAGACTTGAGTCCATCATAAAAACCTGCCAAACCCCCGACGATACCGCTGGTAATGCCAAGGGCTTGAAGCCTCTCATACGGAAGAAGGTGAAACCGTTCATTTATCCTAAGATCTGGGGCTATATTGGCGACACCATCCATTATGTTTGGTTGGTAGTGATTGTTAGATGAAATATTTCACTGCGACGAATTACACAAAATCACATCATATTGAACTATACATGAGTTTCTAAAACTAAGTGATACAGAAGGGTATCGGGAAGGAAGTCACTTTGGATTGGTATAAACGGTGATTTCTTTCCTTTGGCCACATGGAATTCAAGCTGGTTGAGCTTGGGGGTGGTCCGTTAGTGGTTCAAATGTATTCCTGGGTTGTATGATGAACACAGAGAGAATGGAGCAAATATGGTGCTTATTGATCCAAGATAGACTTGACAAACTCCACATAGTCCACATTGCCATCGGCAGTGACATTGACACCCTTCAATAATTCGTCAACTTCGGAATCGGTCAATTTCTCACCAATGGAAGTTAAGATGTATCTCAATTCCCCAACACCAATGTAGCCAGTTTGTTCCTTGTCAAACACTTGGAATCCCTTGATGTAGTCTTCTGGCAATCCCAATGGCTTGAAACCATCTGGTCTGCCAATGATCTTTTGGTATGTGTCGAAGTCGAATTCGTTGGACTTGATGGAACTTTGCAACTCAGAGATTTCAGCCAAGGTTGGGTTTTGGCCAACGGCTCTCAATAAGTCTCCTAAATGTTCAACAGGGATCTTGCCGGTACCTTTTTTGTCGAAGAGAGCAAATGCGTCCTTATAGGTCTTGGTGTTTTGGGACTAGATGTTAGTATAATGTCTCGAATACAGCCGTGAAAGACATCAGCGGATCCAGCTCTTTCTGTCAATGCCAGTTATGCCCTAGATCGTAAGATACGTACCATCTTATGGTATTGATTTGTGACGGATGTTGTTGTAGTTTTCTCAAACGTAAACAATAATGTTACGGATCACCGTATTACGTAACCGATCTGAAGTTGGTAGGGGGACGACCACGAAACACGTCTAGACTCAACCGAAGAATATACTATTGCTTGGTGTGAAACAACGTATGGAACAACATGTGAATTTCTATGATTGTAGTGAGTTACAGGACGCTTCCTTTATTGGCAAGATTGTTTGTCGTGAATCAGAAACTTGATTTTGGGGGAAAGCATTTACCTTTCATTTGCGTGAGCATGCGCCACCGTTTAGTAAGACAATAGAATGGAAGTGAATTGCTAAAACTAGGCCAGTGGCTCTGGCTTAGTTCTTCTTGTCGACTATTTTACTCCACTTTTATGTGATATCAACCCAACTAAGATCTCTTCTGTATTCTGTTCCTCATAAAAAGTCACACTCATCTTGTTATTATTACTTGATTGTAGGCACTGTGAGATGGATAATGCTATTTCAATGGAATTTCACATGTATGATAGAGCTGGGTACCAGTATATGAAACCTGTTCTCCCTATTGGCAAATAGGTGGGGACATGCAAACCATCGATTGTTGTTAATTCTTAGTAAATTGTTTTTGCAGCCCTATGATAGTTGAGAGGCTAAAGATACCAAAAGACTAATGAAACTCATCACTAGAAACTCCATTTTATGTGAGATCAGAAGAACGTATTACTGGAGCAGAGGGTAACAACCTGGAAGTATTAGTTTGATGCTTAGATGCTTGAAACCTAAAGTTTCTAGCTCCTATTCCATGTCTCATTAAGAATGACTGCACTTAAACTTTCGCGTCTTGATCTACGATGTGCCTTTCATATTCATCCTGCATCATCAACTTAGTGTTGGCTCAAGCTTTAACGCCAGAACACAACTGGAGAAGTTTAAGCTAGGTTGAAACAAGGTTGAAACAAGAGTGGACCGGTGATGCTCAACGTTTCAGATCTTGGGAACCTTTCCCAGTACACAAATGGACTGGCAAAGAGAAGAAAGATCGATAATCTGGAGAAGTTTCGTCCAGGCTATATCATGAAGGTGACGATTCGAAACTTCACCACCTATAGTTATGCTGAGTTTAACTTATCTCCTTCACTCAATATGATTATAGGACCGAACGGAACGGGAAAAAGTACTTTAGTTGCGGCAATCTGTCTTGGTTTAGGTGGTAAACTTGACCTCATCAAGCGGAAAACAATGAAGTCTATGATCAAAAGTGGAGAAACCAAAGGATCTATTGAGATCATAGTGAAGGATATAGAAGGAAGACCTCCATTGAAGATCCTGCGTACTTTTACTGAGAAGGATTCCACTTGGACACTCAATAATAAAACCACCAATGAAAAATCCATCAAACAAAAATGCAACTCGTTAAACATTCAATTGGATAACTTATGTCACTTTTTACCTCAAGAGAGAGTTGCTGAATTTGCAGGTCTCTCTCCAGACAAGCTTTTGTTGGAAACGGAACGAACTCTCGGTGATGGACATCTTTTACAACAGCATGAGAGTTTAATTTCAATTGATGGTGAAAGACATCAATTGGAGGCAAGAATTCAAAATTTGGAAGAGATTTTGGCGAAATTGAGAGAAGAAAAGAACGGATTAGAAGAAGAAGCTCAAAAATATAAAGAATACGAAAGAGTTAGTCAAAATTTAAATAATCATATTCAATTATTACCTTTTGCTCAATTATCAGATTTGAAGAAACAGCAAGGTCATTTAAAGCAACAGAAGGATGAAGCTAAGGCGAAATTAAATAAATTCAAGACCCTGATTTCTCCAATTCTATCAAGCGTTGAAGAAGCAAGATCAGCAGTTCAGACAATTGAAGCCGAAGTACAAGATTTAAAAAATAGCAATGAACATATCAAGAATAAGTTTGCCAATGAGAAGAAAGAGTACGAGAATTTATCATCAGAAATCGACAGATTAATTTCCACGTTGGATGCTTTGAATAACAAATCAAGTGACAAAAAAATCCAATTGGAAAAATTGAAGGCAGAAAGAGAGCAGTTGATAAGAAGTAGAAGTAAAATTCAAATTGTTGATGATTCTGAATATAAAGAAGCCATAAATCTTTCAAATGCTAAGAAAGATTTGATCTACTCAAGAAATTCACAATTAGAAGTTTTGAATGATAGTTTGACACGTCCTCATAATATTATCAAGCAATTGATTAATGAGACGAGAAGATTCGAGGAGAAATTGAACAGTAAAGATAAACTTGATGTGTTGGAACCATCCCCAAGATATCATAATCCTGTACGAGATGGATCTTATCGAGCCCATGTTGAATTGAGAGCAAAATCAGAATTTAAAACCATATATTGGGAAGCTCCAGTAGTATGCTGTGATACAACAGATAAAAGTTATGCCCATTATTTGGAAAAAGTTATCGATAACAATACATTATTTTCCATTACAGTGGCATCTCAAGAAAGTTACAGAAAAGTTACTGATTATGCTTTCAAAGCAAAAAAATTGAATTTTCCTATTAGAGTCACAAACACAAGAGAAAGACAAAGACCACCTTTGCCATTAGATCAAATCAAAGCTCTAGGATTTCTGGGGTACTTATCTGACTTCATTTCGGGCCCTGAAGAAGTGTTAAATATGTTGTATGACACAGCTAAAATCCATACAATTCCAGTTTCAAAACGAAGCTTAAGCGATGAAGAGATTCAAGTATTAACTTCTTCGGATAAACAAATTCCGTTCAGAAAATTCATTGCAGGGGACCTCTTGTTCACAGTGCTGAGATCAAATTATGGTTCAAGACAATTGTTTTATTCAACAGAGAAAATTAATCCTAGATCCCATTATTTTGGCTCAACCGGTCTCACCAATGAAGCAAAGCAAGATCTTGAAGAGAAAATAAAAGAACTCAAGCTTAAAGAAAGAGAAGCCAAAGCTGAAGTCAATTCTATTCAAAACGAAATAAAATTAGTTGATGATGAAAAGCAAATTCTTTTACATGAGCTGGAAATCCATCAAAGAAAACTTGACGAGCTTCGTCATTTAAAGAGTACTCAAGCCAATCTTGAAGGTAGATTGAAATCGAAAGAGGAGGCAATAAAAACCTTAGAACGTGAATCACAAAAGGTTTATACCGAGAAAATCAATCAAGTCCAAAATGAAATCCAAGAAATGTATACTACTAGAAGTGAAAGGACAACTATGATTGCTGATTACTCAAAGCAATTAGCAGGAAATGAGATCAATATGAACTTGAAAGAAATTAATATGATTCAAGCGCATAATAAAGAAGCAAATATAAGAATTCTTATCGATGAAATCAAAGGAAAATTAGAAGAGTTAAACAATGAAGTTCAGGAAACTAAAAGGAAATATAATGAAATCAAGAATAGTCAAGCAGCCAATGATATTAAAAAACAAAGTGAGAAATACACTCCAGAACAAAAAGAGATATTAAGTAATCTTGCTCAAGAATATATGGAAAGAGAAACTTTCACAGAGAACTTTATAAGAGAGAAAATTCAGCAATTGGAAAATGAGAAGTCAATCAAATCAACAGCAGATCAAAGTTCAGTGGAGACTTTGAATAAGAAATTAGATGAGATCAGTAGAGCAGAGAACGATTTACCCAGGATTGTTGAACGTAAGGACAAACTAGCTTCTAAAATTGCATCTATTAGAGAATCATGGGAGCCGGAATTAACTAATTTAGTGATGCAAATTTCTTTGGCATTCAATAAAAGATTCTCGAATGTTGCTAGTGATGGAAGAGTTGAATTATCTAAGAGTGAAAGATTTCAAGATTGGAAATTACAGATTTTAGTCAAATTTAGGCAAGAATCAGAATTGAAAATTTTAGACCATCAACTGCAATCTGGTGGTGAAAGAGCTGTTTCAACTATCTTTTTCATTATGGCATTACAGGGTTTAACGGATGCTCCATTCCGAGTGGTTGATGAGATTAACCAAGGTATGGATCCGAAGAACGAAAAAATGGCTCATCGATATTTGGTTCACACTGCTTGTCAAAATAACAAATCACAATACTTTTTAGTCACTCCAAAACTATTGACAGGTTTATATTACCATCCAGATATGGTGGTACATTGCATATATACAGGGCCCTTTATTGGACCAGTGGAGAAGAATTCATCAGATCCTGATTATATGGATTTTGTTGGTTTAGGAATCAAAGCTTCAGGTTAATAAACTCCAATTCATGATTTTTGTTGAAGAAAATCTATTGCTTGGTTTAGTCTTGATTTATAAGCTTCTTCACCCAATAAATCAATTAATAACGGAATAGTTAAACCGGATGTTCCTCCGGATAATGCAAATCTTATAGTTTGAAAAATGTCCTTCTTTTTGAATTGAGGATTGGAATCCACCAATTTCTTGATATTAGAATCGAAATCATCACAACTAAGGGTGGTGAGTTCTTGAAGAAGTTTGACAGATTCTGGAGAAGGTATTTTGCTTATTTCAGAATAATTCACTGGTTCAAATATGTACCTATGGTGTGAGACAATTTCATCCAAACTCGATAAACTTGGACCAATGTACTGAACTAACTTCCGGTAAAACTGCTTTTCAAATTTGTGATCAGTAGCTTGATTGAATTTATCATAATTGTTTTCAACCAACTCTTCAAGTCTTTGGGGGTCTTTGACAGCTTCCATGATATGATGCTTATTAAAGTAATATAATTTAGAATCATTAATTTTAGCATTTCCCTTGGTTAAATGATCAAGAGAAAAGCTGTTTACAATATCTTGTAAAGTCATGGATTCGCTGGTGCTGACTCCTGGGATTTCTCTAGGAGGAGACCACCCGAAAAGTGCCACGAAATTGACGATAGCTTCTGGTAAAATTCCTTTGTCTTTCATACTTAAAATCCCGATATCTCCCTGTCTTTTAGAAAGCTTTTTATCACTCAAAGATGTCAAAAGAGGAATATGTACGTATTCTGGAGGTTCCCAGCCAAAAGCTCTGTATAATGCAATATGTTTGGGAGTGGAAGGAAGCCATTCCTCGCCACGAATTACATGAGTGATTTTCATCAAATGATCATCCACAACATTGGCAAAGTGATAGGTTGGAAACCCATCAGATTTCATAATGACAAAATCATCGTATCTTCGATCAGTATAATTGTATTGTGGTTGAAGGTCCAATTTCCCATGAAGTAAATCTTCGAACTTTTCATAGTTATCAGGCGATTTGAACCGGATCACCCCCTCTTCTGCCAGAGAAACAGTTTCATGGGCACATTTTCTATCGTAAGTGACGGTTGTTGGTGGTTTAAGCTGCATAGCAGATTCTCTCAATGAGTTCAATCTTTCCTTTGAACATGTACATTTATAGGCCAATCCTTTATCTAACAATATTTGAACGTACTTCTGGTAGATGTCCGTTCTCTCTGATTGTCTATAGGGCCCATATGGACCTCCATTCTGGGGCCCCTCGTCGATATCCATGTTACACCATCGAAGACTGTCGTAGATGTTCTGTTCGGCATCAGTAACCAACCTATTCCGATCAGTATCTTCCAAACGAAGAAGAAACTGACCACCGGTGCTCTTAGCAAGGAGGTAGTTGTATAAGGCAGTTCTTAGGGAGCCCAAATGTAAATAACCTGTGGGAGACGGGGCAAATCTGGTCCTCACTGGGGTGGTTGGGTGAATTGATGGGGGAAGTTTGGCTTCCTTTTTCTTAAGCAAACCACTTCCTCGGATAGATTTTGAGTACCATTTGCGATGGCCACCAACTTGAACATGATGACAAACATCCGCTACCCAACGAAGGTGAAGGCCTGGTATTATTCTCATAATCCAGTGAGATTTTTCTCTATTAGTTCTTTTTGGTATAAGATTTGGTGGGTTGAGATTTGCAGATTTTGGCTGTTCCCCGGACAGATCACTTCGCACCAAATTTTTCACAAATGGAGTTTTCCATCTTTACCAAAGAAAACATACCCATCATGGATATATACCAAACCAGAGTTTTGGCTGGTGGAAGTTCTAACGGGGCCGGCAACGGAGCCTCGAACACCCTCAACACATTACCTGGAGCTTTGACCGCTCCCGGCGGTACAGGAATCAATACCTCCATTCCTCTCGATAACCAACGTTTCCAGTTATATAAGGGAATCCTGAATAAATTCTATTCCCACAAATCGTTTGATCTCCTGTCGGACATGGAGTTCTTGCCTTCGATGCAGTTGGATACTCTCATGGGCTCCACCGGCAGCTTGGGTCCTCCCGAGTTGGTTACACCCACGGCATCTCCAAGCTTTCAGTATAACCGAATGAATGATTATCACCATAATTCCAAGACCAATCGGGCCAGTTTTTCAGCCGCTTCGGATGGAGGTACCACTCCCAAATCCCGTATGGCATACATGGCACATTCTCCCAAAAGAACGCCTCCCAACCCTAATGCTATGCCCATGAGAAGAAGAGTGGTTAGTGCCAATCAGAACTCCCAATATCACGATTACAATGCTTTAGACCAAAATTACATGATCCAGAATAGAATAAACCAGTATGGCAATAGAAACTGGTGATCTTTGCCCAAAATTCCTACATTTTCCCATGATTTTTCATTCCTTTTTCACCTCCTAATACTTGCTTCCATCCATTTCCTACACCAGTTAACGTCCAACCCACCTAGATTCGGGATACGAAACTTCCCGGGTACAGGTGGTATTATCTATAAATCAGTGACTAGACTTAATTTTTCATTATTCATACTTCTCTGTTAATAATTCATCATGTTTAAAACAAGCCAAACTGCCAAACTGCCAAACATTCCTTTAATTATGACCTTGCATTTTTCTTCATTTCGTTATGTTTATAGTGTGAAATACGACGTTACATTAAAATCAAAAAATACAATAGCAATTCAATACAATACAATATAAATATGTTAACATTCCCGTCTGTTAGTTTGGTTGGCTTGAAAATTCATAGGGATCTCATCCCTAGAAAATGCAACCCAAATATACTAATTAGGTCAATATTTCAGCAAATCTGGGAACAAATACTTGAAAAACCCACTAATTTCTATAATGACTTACAAGATTAATTGAAGATTTGAATTTGATGATTTTAAGCGAGTCTGATGGGTCAGAAAGCTCTATATTCTCCATAAGATTACTACAATAATAAATTCAATATTTTCTATTTCCTTTTCGTTACCATTACGTTCTCTAACTTGCCAATTTGCTGGTTTGACAATTTGCCAATTTGCCATCTGTCATTTTCATCTTGCCATTTTCATCTTGCCATTTTCATCTTGCTATTTTGCCATCTTGCTATTTTGCCACGCCTGCAGTTTAGCTTAGGTCAGCCTCACTCAATATGTCCCAGTTTTTGCACCCGTTTGACATGGGACACGACCTCGAAATCCCTTAGTGCCTAATATGGATGGCAAACCTTAACAAGCAAACTATACCTCCTTTTCTTGTAACATGCCAGGATCAGACAAAAACGAGTTGGAAAAGCTCCAGAAAGACTCTTCTAAGAACCCCACAGCTCAGAACTATGAAGATATTTTGAACGACGTGGAAGACCTTAAAAACAACCTTGGGTCTATTGCCAGATCAGTGTTTAATTTGACCAGTAACTCGATCAATGAGGTCAATGAAAAGGCAAAAACTTCGTTAAATATCTTTGGTGACCTTGACAAGGATGTCAGAGAGCGGGCCAATCAATTGGCTGAAGAGTTCCGCAACATTGGTGGCTCCATTACCGATCTTGATGAAGGGTCCTACAATACTGGCGAAAGAAAGTATCCAAGTTTTTACGAAGTCAGAGACCATTTCCAGAAGCAGATGCAAAAGGAACCTTTTGAAGGTTTCTTTTCGTCCCTGGGACTCCCATTCGGAGGATGGGGATTTGGAGAGGGTTTTCACAACCATTTCAGAGGTCGCAATACTCCTTTTGGGTACTTTTCCATTAGACAACCCTCTATTCGTAACTACAACGACTGTATCGACAAGAATGGAGAGTCTTTATGGGATTCAGAAGGTCATTGGAGGTGCTTGTTTCCCAACAGTGAAGTACCTGTGGAGTACTTGAAGTATAAGAATGAAAATTACCCTGATAAGATTCTCACAAAAGAAGACTTCCACAATGCTGTCCGTGATGCAGGTGCCCAGAACAAGAGTGGAGCAATTGACTTGGGTTCCAAGGGAACTTTCTTCAAAAGTTTCGAAGACCTCATGGGTTGGAAAAGTGTTATGTACAAGCATGCCCAACAGGAGAAGGAAGAAAGAAGAAAGAACAAAAAGTTCGGTATGTGCCATAAATCCTCAGACAAGGCTATCAAACAAGAAAGTTCTGGTGAGGTTGCTGGCAACAAGTCCATTACTTCTACCTCTCTGCAGTCGACTCTCAACATGAATCAAGACACCAATGAGGTTCGAATGAACGAGATTCGTACTGAGTACTACAATGATGGTACACTGGTAACCAAGACAATAACCAAATCCAAACCTTTTGATGCTAAAGATTGGGTGAATGTTACTGAGGAGGTAGACCATGGAAAGGCCAAGAATGGTAATGGTGCTGGATGGTTTTGGAATTCCAGGGACGAGTAAAGGCTAAGCAACGTCAATTGCTCAGGCTTGATTCGATTAAGTTGGTGATAGTTGGTTTGTTAATTATCAGCAGTTTGTAAATAGTGGCTAGTATTGCGGACGACAAAACAACTACACACATATATTTTGTTATGGATAAGTAAATGAAGAAATACGAAGATTTAGTTTTTTATGATAGTGGGCTTCCTTGAAGTAGTCTAAATATTGCATTAATATTACCATAAAACTACCATAAAATTGCCATCAATTGTTCCAAATTAGTAAACTCGATTAAATCTTAAACTCTCGCACTAAACCTTTAGCCTCTCGTCACCTTCTCGGTAATTATGATTAATTCTGTCGGTAATTCTCACCAATTCTACTGCCCTCACCAATTCTTTTACCACTGATTCTCACTAATTTCTGACAGGCTCTCACTACTGTGTTCATATTTAGTGCGAGTCTCGCTATATTTACCAATAAACTTAAAACCAATAACCTCACTAGAAGCACCTCAAAATCAACCAGTTTTTCTCACTCTCTTCATCTATTCTTTCTTCCCCAAAGGCCAACACTTTAGCGTTTGTTCCAGGAAAAAGCTCCCTGAGTTCTCCCCGAGTTCGTCCCATCGCTTTATCACATTATCTGGTGGTTTAGACCTGAATTTAGCCTCCAATCATCAATTTTCTCACGTGTGAGGTTAATCATAAACTCACCTTAGTTTACCAATACAGTCATGAATCCATTGAACAAGATCATCTTCTTGTCGGCGTTTTTAGCCTCGGGATTCCTCCTCATCTTATTGTCATGTGCATTATACGACACTTACAAACCTTTATGGGTGATTCTTATTTTCCTTCTCGCCCCCTTGCCAAACATCTGCTCACAAGCGATTGATAACTCCAGAGACGATTTCTTGACATTCAACAATAGTGACGGCGATGTACCATCCACATTCCTGGAATTCTGCAAGTCGTTCACGGGTTTTTTGATTGTTAGCGGAATAGCATTGCCATTGACATTCTATCACACTCGCCTTATTGAATTCGGTTCTATGATCATGAGTATTATTGGAGGTTTGATAGTGTATGGAGACATCATAGTGTTCATTTGGTTCTTCAGTGAACAAGAAGAAGAAAATGATGACTTCAACTTTTAATACCTTTACATTCATCCATTATAAAATATTCTTACCGGCTTAGAAACCATTGAACCAACGTGAGAACTTGTTGGCTCCCCAATTTGCCAATGCTTCATTTCTATCATTGTCTTGTACGTTGTTTAACTGCTTGTCCGTGAAGCTTATGTATCTTGAAGATACCAATTATAGAATAGTGCTTGCCACAAATCTCCATTTAATATATGTGGTGCTTCACATACGTAGCATCATTAAGTCAATCGAGATTTTACTTATATTACATCAATTATATTATAACCATTCATCAATGTAGGACTAGTTTCATTTATTCATTAACATGTCTAGCTTCAGACTAGTTCAATGCTACTAATAATACTATAACAATAATGGTCAATATGACAATAGTTACCAAGCTTCCATTTTCTGCCACTCTTTTCCGGAACACACTCAACTTGTGGGTGGCCGAATTCAATCGTTGTTGCGAGATATCAACTCCTTGTTCCAAATCATTTAGCATGATCAAATGTTCATCAAGTTCGCTGTTGATGGAGCGACCCATGGAATGCTGTCTTCTGATGGAATCGTGGAGGACATCCAAATTTTGGTCTTGCTCGAGTAGTGTTTGTTGATGCTGAGCAAAGAGCTGCTGGTTGGTTTGCGCATCGAATGATTCGGTATCAGTTTGGGAATCTTCATCACTATAAGGTTTAAATGCTCTGGTACCCATTAATTCGGTACGAAGTTCTTCACTGTCTTCATTCGGATCATCTCTAAATCTTACAGATTTCGATCTCTTGATTTCTTCTTTGTTTATGGGTTTCTTTTCGAATTTATATTCATCCACAGTAATAAATGCATCTTCAGATAACACCTCCAAAACCTGTTCATATCGCGATAAGTTTTCTTCAAACGAATCAATGAGTTCATCTATCCTTTCTGTATGAGGCTTGAGACTTATGATATCACCTTGGATGTAGTTAAGCAACTTGAGCACCTTCTGGAGACTGCTAATTATGTCAAAATTGTCATCTGCCGAGGGAGTTAACTTGAGAGTGTTGACGAGTCTTTCTCGTTCTTCGAGGATTCCTTCAAGTGATTCAAGCTGTATGGAACATTTCGATATCGAGGTCGTTATGTCTTTAAATGAAGGCATTTTATGAAGTGAACACTAATGGTCAAAACAGATGGAATTAATGTAAACTTTTGAAGCTATGAAGTAGAGGAATTTTGAAGTGGTGAAAGGACAACAGAATAAACCGACTAGAATGTTTTATTGTATGAAATCCTTGGGGATGAAGCTTGATTTGTGTGATTTGTATGATTTGTATGATCAGTTCGATCAATGATTCTCAATATGTTACCGGTAGATAAGGAATAATAAAGTGCTTACGTAATCATCCATCCGATTACGTAAGATATCGGATTTTGGAAAGTGGACCAAATCGAAATACTCAAAGTTGAAACTATGAAACTAAACCTTTTTTGTACTGGTATCGTATTATACACCCTTAATTTCCAGTTAAAACAGCCTTTTCAACTCCATTCTACCCTAGTTAATATTAATTGCCAGCTAAGTGAGTTAATGATTGGTGCGCGCACTCCAGCCACCCATATTAACTATTAGGTAACTTTACCTGAAACACCCCATGTTTTCCAAACTCAAGAACTTCTCGGAAGACGTGGCCAAGAGCTTCAATGACCTCAATATGCATGAAGGAGGGAATCCGGGCAATGGCCGCCGACCAAATGCTATCAAAGAATTGAAGAATGAGGCCAAAGTCTTAAGCACCAAGACTCCTGATCCCAATGAATTGACCCAACCAGAAGACGAACCAATAACAGATATCTCAGAGACGAACTCGAAGCAGGCTTCTCCGGAAACCGACGCTTCAAAGAGTGGTCAGGCCGCTATCGATGTCAATGAGTTGCCTCCTGGAATCCGATCCAAAATGAAGAAGTTTGTCAAGTACGAAGAGAAGTATCCACTATTACTCGATGCATACAAGACAGAGAAGAGGAAGGGTGAATTGATCGAATCATTTGAAAGAGTGTTGCAAGAGAATACCCCCATTTCCAGTATTTCCGACGCGGGGTTATTAGTGGAGTACCTTAATGGATTGAACGAGAAGACCATCATGTTAAATAACGAGTTGAGAAGGTTCTCGAAGGAAAACACCACGTTGACACTGAAGGTGAAGGATTTGGAGCAGGACAATTTACAAGCCAAGAACCAATCAAATGAATTGAAAACTCAATCGGATGAATTGAGGACACAATTGGATGAATTGAAAAACTCTCAAGAATCTAAAGAGCTTGACAACTCTGTTTCTCAGAATTACCAGAAGGAGATCGATGAGCTCAAGGAACAATTGAAAGAGATCGATGTCATCAAGGAAGAAAAGAACAACTTGGAAAAGAAAATGGCTGAAAGAGATTCCACATCAGATTCATCGGAAACAGAATCATTGAAACAAAAGGTCAAGTCTCTTGAAGTTCAAAATGCAGAACTCGATTCCAAGATCAAGGATTTTGAATCTTCCAAAAACGACACCAAGGCTATCAAAGATAAACTCACTCTTGAAAAGAAAGAACTCGAGAATAAATTGCTGAAATTAAAGGAACAAGTGGAAGCAGAAGAAGTTTCAAAGAAAAATCTTGAACAGCAAGTAAAGGATATCAATGATAAAAATGAACTTGAGAAAAAGGAAGCTATTACAGAAATCAAGTCCCATAAGGACTCCATTGCATCCTTGGAATCTAAGAAGACTGAGCTTGAAGCTCAAATCAAATCATCCCAAAGTCTTCACCAAAATGAGTTAGATTCACTCAAGAAATCAGAAAGCGAGTTGAATGAAAAAATCACTTCTCTAGAATCTGAAAAAGCCGGATTGGAAACTAAATTATCTGCTATCGAAAACACTGCATCAACGAACAAAACGAAGGGTAACAATAACAACAATAATAATAAAAGTAATAAGAACAAGAAGAAGAATGCCAACAAAGACAATAATAATAGCATTTCCACTCAGTCTGATGAACCTGCTAATTCTCAACTTGAAGATGAGTTGAAATCTGTCCAACAGTTATTAAAGGAAACTACAGAGGAGAAAACCAAGGTTTCAACAGAGCTCAAGGAATTGAAATCTCATTTCGAAAAAGTTCAAGAAAAAACCAAACAGTTAGAATCAGTCCAAAAGAAGTTAGATGAGACTATCGAACAGAAATCCAAGTTATCAACCGAACTCGAAGAAGTGAAATCCAATTCAGACCAAATGTATAAAAATACCACTAAGTTAAAAGAGTCATTGGAATCAAAGAATGATGATATTGAGAATTTGAGCGATCTGTTGAAAAGCATTGGGAATGATCTTGTCGCTGCTAGAGATGAAATCAAAGAATTGAAATCAAATCAAACAAAGGAGAAACTTAGTGAAAAATCTGCAGAAAAGTATGATCAAAAAATCAGAGAATTAGAGGAGCAAATATCTAACCATTCAAAGGAAATTAAATCTTTGAAAGATTCAGAATCATCTTTAAAGGAACAATTATCTAAACTTAAGGATTCCGAAGATAAGTTACAACAAGAAAATAAACAATTGAATGAAGAGGTTAAGAATAAATCCGAACAAATTAACAGTTTATCCGAAGAAAAGAGTAAAATAAATTTGGAAATCTCCAAGATCACAAAAGAGATTGAAGCAGTCAAAGTGGAAAAAGAATCATTAACTAAAAAAGTTGATGATAAGCTCAAAGAAAATGAGAGCTTAATTCAAGAAAGAGAATCTTTAAATTCTCGAATCAAGGAGTTACTTAAATTCAAGAGTAATGACACTTCTCTCAAACTTGAGGTAGTTTCATTAAAGACATCAATCAATCATAAGGACCAACAAATCGAAGATTTCAAGAAGAATATTGCTGATTTGACTAAGCAAAAGGATCAAATATTAAACCTGAAGGATGAAACCATCTCAGCTCAAAAGGATGAAATAAGTAATTTGAAAATCAGTAAGAATGATCTCCAAAACATGAACAAGTCACTTTCCATTGAAAAGAATGATTTATTGACTAAACAAGAAAATTCATACAGTAAAGAAACCTCATTAACTAAAGAATTGAACGAATTAATGACTCGTAACCAAGAAATTACCAATAAATTTGATTCAATGAAGGTGAAGTACGATACTTTGGTTAGAGAGAAATCATCATCTTCCAATGAGATACAAACTTTTAGACAACTGTATGAAGAGTTGTTTATGAAGTCTAAGGAAGCTACCATTAGGATTGAAAATCTTGAAGATGAATTAAGTGAATCTAAGAGCTTACAATCTGAGAGAATGAAAGAAACTGCTACTTTGAGAAGATTATTATCTGAAACCGAAGATCAAATGAAGGCTAACGAGAATGAATTCAATAATGAGTTGAATAAGATCGAAAATGAAAAGCTTGAATTGGAAAGCAGATATCAATTGAGAATCAAAAAGAAGGATGTTGAAGTTGATTCGTTAAGTTCTGGGTATGTTAAAAGAATTGAAGAACTTGAGAGGAAATTGAAAGAAAGTCAATTCAAGAGATCCGAGAAAGAACCAACACCATCTGCGGAACTGAGTCAAGATGTGGAATTACACCAGACCGTGACCAGTTTAAGAAATTCATTACAAGAATTGACTAAGAAGCAAGCAGATTATCAAAATCTTGTTAATAGTCTAAGAAAACTCAATGATGAATCAAATTTAAAGTTCGAGAGGTTATCCAAGAATTATAAGATCTTGACACAACAATATCGTGCTATGAAGGATAATAGTGAATCCAGTGAATCCACGGCCAAGACTTCAATGGATTCCAATAGAAGTAATGGAAGTTCTGGACAAGAAGGTTCTAGTTCAGAGACCAATATTGCCTATCTCAAGAACGTACTCTTGGGATTCTTTGAACATAAAGACCAAAGAGATCAATTGTTACCAGTAATCAAAACATTGTTCAACTTAAGTCTGTCAGATGAGAAGAAGCTTTTGGGGGCCTTGAAGTAGCCACTCAAATAGATTACTTTGTATAAATAGAGTATATACTCTTCATAGATGATGATATTCATGAATTATAAATATTCATAGATGATAAATACTCATGAAATATAAATATTCATAGATTCTTATAGATGGTGATACTCACATTTCATACTTTTTTACCTACCTTTAACTATTAATTCTGTCTTCTGCTGGAAATATTTCTGTCTTGTGTTAAATGTTTTATTCTTGAACTGTTTACTTATGCTTCTAGAAATTCTCCGTGTGAACCAACTTTTGAAGATTTGCTTATGTCTTGTGTTCTTTTATGATTTCTTGATCTTTCATGATGATCTCATCTTAGTCGCAGCCAAAAATTCCAACTCTACTCCAACATCATCCTATTCTTTGGTATCACCACCAAACCATGCAAGACTCGTTTGATCAGAAGAAGCAGTCCATCCTACAAGAGATAGGAGCCACTCATGGAGGAATCCCGGACTTATCTCCAAAAGGATCCATAGATGAGGCATGTATTTCTATCATCAATGTCATCAACTCATCAGAAAACATGGTAACAACCTCCTCATGCTCCGGTAGAGTTTCGGTATTCTTGGAAGGAATCAAGAATATCACCGAAGAAGAAGTGAAGATCGGGTCAAAAGGAAACCAGGGCCAATGGATCTTTGTTACTCATGATCCAAGTGAATTACCATCATGGTACAATGAGGTGGATTTTCACTACAAACAAACCTGGAACACAGATTCCAATACCAGGTACATTCTCTACAAGTTTGAGCCTTTGATATTGCATGTCAAGTGTCGGGATTTGGATACGGCCAATGCTTTGTATACTACTGCAATGAACTGTGGTTTTAGAGAGAGTGGAATCGGTAACAACAATATCGTTGCCATTAGAATCTCAATCAAGCTTGATGTTCCTATTGGCCTATTAGAAGGTGAAGATTACGTGTCGTTTGTTAGCAAAGAATATTTGGAGATTTTAACTAAATTATCTCTCGATAGATTCACAGAGAATTTCAAGAAGTTGGAAGTTTTACAAAATGCCATCGAGAAAATGAGACCAAAAGTGATTGAACCGGTAGAAACCAAGGAGGAGAGAAGACAGAGAAAGATAGCCGAGGGTATGGCCAGAAGAGAGTCAGTCTTGAAGGAAAAGGAGTTGAAGAGAAAACTCAAACAAGAAAAGGAACAACTTGAGAGAGAACAGAAGGAAAACCTTGAAAAGGAACAGAAAGAAAACATTCAAAAAGAACAGCAATAGAACATCAATATCAAGTATAAGTTTCACTCAAAACATCCCTGAATCATGGTGCAAGGTTTGGTAATGTTCTAGCAGAAAACATGGCTACTAGATCAAGTCTAGCAAATCACTAATAATCACCAAAAAATCTACATCATGGGTGGTGATTATATGGCCAGTGGTAAAAATCCAAATCTAATGCCAGAATCATTATCCGTCTAGAAATGAAATCCAACTACTTGATGATATATAATAAGGTGTTAAGATTTCGAGAGGAGCTCAGATTCTCGAAGTCACCAATCGTACTGGTGTCAAGATGGTTTCATGATTATAGAGCCCTGATCTGCTCATATGAAAAAATGACCATATGACCGTATGACTATTGATTCTCCTCTACTATTACACAGTATGTGACTCATTCACATCAATATTTGGCAAGACCACATTTAATTATACCTTTTGTAGCCAATGAATTCTCTAACACTTCCATCAATTAATTTCCCCAAATACCTGGGCAAAATAAGATATACTCTACTTCAAGTAAAAATAGAATCATCTATTAAACCTATTGAGCTATTGAGCAGTGAGCAGTGAGCCTATTTAGCTAGTGAGCCTTCCTGCAGTTACCACCAACATCTCAAAAGTGCGGCCACAAAATTTTTAACTACTCAATTACTCTTACTCCAATCATGTCTGAACCAGTTGAGAACTTAGAGAAGTTGAAGCTCCAAGAACAAATCAGCACCGAAACCGGTGCCGAAGCCGCTGCCCCAGCTGGCGAAGAAATTATCTTGGGAGAAGACGGCCAACCATTGTCCAAGAAAGCACTCAAGAAGCTTGCTAAGGAGAAGGAAAAGGCACAAAAGAAGGCTGAAAGGGAAGCACAATTAGCTAAGGAAAAGGCTGAAAAGGAGGCCTTAGCCGCCAATGACCCTGCCAAAACCAACTACGGTAAGTTGCCATTGATCAACTCTTCTGTTAAGACCGGTAAGGTTAGAACCAACTTGAAGGAATTAAGTGCCGCCAACGACGGTGAAGAAATCATCTTCAGAGCCAGATTACACGGTTCCAGACAACAAAGTGCTACCTTGTTGTTCCTCACCTTGAGACAACAAACTGACGTGATCCAAACCCTTGTTAGAACCAACAAGGAGACCAATGAAAATGCTATCTCCAAGCAAATGGTCAAATGGGCCTCTTCCATCAACTTGGAATCCATTGTGTTGGTCCACGGAACTGTCAAGAAGGTCGATGAGCCAATCAAGTCTTCCACCATCCAAGATGTCGAAGTTCATGTCACTAAAGTTTACACCATCCAAGAAACTCCTGAACAATTGCCATTATTGATCGAGGATGCCTCTAGATCCGATGCCGAGGCTGAAGCACTCAAGTTACCAATTGTCAACTTGGACACCAGACTTGATGCCAGAGTCATTGACTTGAGAACCCCAACCAACCTGGCCATTTTCAAGATTCAATCTGGTGTTTGTCAATTGTTCAGAGAATTCTTGACCAAGAAGGAATTCACCGAAATTCACACTCCTAAGATCATCGCTGCTGCCTCTGAAGGTGGTTCTAATGTCTTTGCCATTAACTACTTCAAGGGTAATGCTTTCTTGGCCCAATCTCCTCAACTTTATAAGCAACAATTGATTGCTGCTGATTTTGAAAAGGTTTTCGAAGTTGCTCCAGTTTTCAGAGCTGAAAACTCCAACACTCATCGTCATATGACCGAATTCACTGGGTTGGATTTGGAGATGGCCTTTGAAGAGCACTACGATGAAGTCTTGGATGTTTTGTCTGACTTATTCGTATTCATCTTCTCCGAATTAAAGAAGAGATACGCTAAGGAAATTGCTATTGTTAGAAAGCAATTCCCTGTTGAAGAATTTAAGGTTCCAGAAGGAAAAATGGTTAAGCTTCACTTCAAGGAAGGTATTCAAATGTTGAGAGAAGCTGGTAAGGAAGTCGATGACTTTGAAGACTTGTCTACTGAGAATGAGAAGCTTTTGGGTAAGTTGGTCAGAGACAAGTATGACACCGACTTCTACATCTTGGACAAATTCCCATTGGCCATTAGACCATTCTACACCATGCCAGATGCAGAAGACCCAAGATACTCCAACTCTTATGATTTCTTCATGAGAGGTGAAGAAATTCTTTCTGGTGCCCAACGTATTCACGACCCTGAATTGTTGAAGGAAAGAATCAGAGCCCATGAAGTCGATCCAAATGTCCCAGGTTTAAGCGACTATGTTGATGCTTTCGGCTACGGATGTCCTCCTCACGCCGGTGGAGGTATCGGTTTGGAGAGAGTGGTTATGTTCTACTTGGACTTGAAAAACATTAGAAGAGCTTCTTTGTTCCCAAGAGACCCTAGAAGATTGAGACCTTAGTTTGTATATAGAGCAACACCAATAATGATATGTGGTTTTCTGGCAACCTTCTTTGGGTGTTTGTGTAACCCAACCCTATAGCTCATAGCTAGTCTATTGGCTTTCTATCACCAACATCCTGTATATAACAGCACTGCACATAGAATCATCACCACTATCGTCAACCTGATAACGTGTTGTGGGTATTAGTTATCGTTCTACAAATATCGTGACCGACTCGTTTCCATCCAAAAGACCCTTATAAACTCTCTAGTTTCTACCATAGAAGTATTGACTAAGATCTTCCAACTCCTCACGCGAAATACTGGACGATTTCCTTGGAGAACTACACTACAAGAAGCATTTTCACCTGCAAGAAGGTATCGCCATTTAGACCTTGGATTCCACGTCAATAGAGCTATAATCTGGAACTAACTGGTCGCAAGCAGAATTCTGGAGTTTTAAATCTCCTCTCGGCTACATTTCCAATCATTTTATTCCCAGTTTCACCCACTATCCACCATGGAAGCAACACTTATTCCCAATGCTAAGGACACAAATGCCACCATTCTTTTGATGGGGTTACGCCGAGGCGGAAAGTCATCGATTTGTAAGGTCGTCTTCCACAACATGCAACCATTGGATACTTTGTACCTTGAAAGTACCTCCAAACCCACCACAGAACAGTTCTCCTCGCTCATCGATTTGTCAGTCATGGAACTTCCCGGCCAACTCAACTATTTCGAGCCCAATTACGATTCTGAGCGGTTGTTCTCATCCATTGGAGCCTTGGTGTATGTGATTGACTCCCAAGATGAATATCTTAATGCATTGACCAACTTGTCGATGATTGTGGAGTTCGCCTACAAGGTAAATCCTAAAATCAATATCGAGGTTCTCATCCACAAAATTGACGGATTATCGGAAGATTACCGTATGGATGCCCAGAGAGATATTATGCAAAGAACAGGAGACGAATTACTCGATTTGGGATTGGAAGGTGTACAAGTGTCGTTCTATTTGACATCAATTTTTGATCATTCTATCTACGAAGCCTTTTCTAGAATCGTGCAAAAGTTAATCCCAGAATTGCCCTCTTTGGAAAACATGTTGGATAATTTGGTACAACATTCCTCTATTGACAAGGTGTTTTTGTTCGATGTGAATAGTAAGATTTACGTGGCTACAGACTCTTCACCAGTGGATATACAAACTTATGAAGTTTGCGCAGAATTCATAGATATAACCATTGATCTAGATGATTTGTATATCGAGGATTCCAACAATAACACCCAAGACAAGAATAGTCAACCAAAATCTGCCTCTCAACCTAAGGAATTGAAGTCCATTAGTCATCTTGCTAACGGGTCCATACTATACTTGAAGCAAATGATCAGAGGATTGGCCCTCGTGGCATTGATAAGAAATGATGATGTTAGAATCCTTTATGATGGAGCTCGTGAGACTCCTGATGTTGCAAGTCAAGAAAGAGCATTAACAATCATTGATTATAATGTTAATTTATTGAAGAAATCATTGATGAAGATGTGGGAAAACTCAAGATTAATTGCAGCTCAATCCAATTTCGAAAATGTGGATAATCAAAGTTCTGTTGAAATTGGCAGTGATAGAAACTAATGCTTTGACCACAGACCCAAATATTCAAATAGTCAAAATAGTCAATTAATTAAAATAGTCAATTAGTCAATTAGTAAATTAATTAAAACAGTCAATTAATCAATTAGTCAATTAGTCAATTAATTAAAATAGTCAATTAGTCAACCATTGTAACGTACTTTTTACTGTTCTAAATCAACAGACTCACAACAATAAAAACGTAGATACACCGGTGAAATCGGCTTGACCATGAGTAGTTCTTCCACCATTCAAAGAACTGGTTTGGAAGAAAGAAATCAAAAATTACAAGATCCACACCCTCGATCTGAAGCTCGTGTCAAGACACGAGAACAAACCTTAGTGAGGGTTGGCAAGATCCCCTATGGCGCTGTGCAATGCCTCTAAGGAACCAAGGTTATAGAACTTCGTGATCTCCTATAACATCTCCAGGTAAGTATGAAGAAAAAAAAAAAACTTTGTAGGGCGGGAAAATTTATTGCTTATATAGTCGTGTTGCCAAATCCGGGTAACCCTTGAACTTTCCAAAGCAAATTACTTAACAATTAGAATAAGCAAAATAATTAATATATTATGAGTTATTCAAATTTATTTGCAATGTAGGATTCTTTCCAATGAATAGTTTAATTTAAATGTTTATTTTTATTCATCATTTAGAATTTATATAAAAACCCATACTGCAATACTAGAGAAAACCCATACTACAACCTTTATCTATTGTACATATCTGGCTGTAGACACCATCGACATGGATATTGAATTGTTTGTTTCAATGGAATGAAACAGTTGCTTTATACATTTTGGTAGTACCAACATTTCGTATCCAAACTTCGTGGTCAGTATTGGTTTCGGGTTCAATGTTGTTTCCATCATAGATCACAGCACCAATTCCAGTATCTTTGCCTTTGCTAAGGTTGAAAGTTCCGGAAGAAACAAAACCAGTCATGTAGAGGAACGACCAAGGCTTGTATTCAGAATCGCCATGGCCTTTGCTATAAATTCTAGCACCATCTTTGATAACACCATCTTTTTGTAGAGTCAATGATACTTGAACTATTGGAAGAGTTCCTTTATTAACATCATTAAAGTTTGTGATTTCAGTGTCCAAGAAATTCTGGTGTGATGGGTTGGTTTTATCATACAATTCAACTGCAATTTCTGAGTTAGCTTCTTTGAATAAGGTTCTACCTAATTGAATAACATCATTGTACGACTTGATATTCCGATTAAGAAATTGATCAAATGACGCATAATCAACGTTGGTATTTTGAAGTTCAACAATACTCTTTTTGGAATACTTTCTTAAATTGATGATATTTCTTAATCCCAGCCAATCACATTTAAATGGACTGAGCATTAAATCATCATCTGAAAAATCTGGTCTAGATTTATTCTGCAAACTTGAAGGTTTTTTGTCGAATTTTTCTTTCGTAATTTTCCCCAATTGTTCATTATATGACCACCCTTCTTTTAAAAATGGATAATCATGGGGAAAGTGAGGTAAACCGTTCTCAAAATCAAACTGTTGTATTTGCTTCATACCTCCGATTTTTATTCCCCTAACCTTTAATAATTTAATCCAAACTGGTAAAACCCAAAACCACGGCAAAATCAAACTCCAACTATCTTCGGATATCTTTGATATCATGATTGAAATCTTTGAATTTTCCTGATATTGGATAGGAATAGAATTACTTGAATCCTTTCCATATGCAAATTTTTGATCAATAGCTTTAGTAGTAAATTGATCTTTATACGATTGGTGTCTTGTTTCAGGAGTGAAAAGATTTGAGAGTGATTCAGGATTCACTAAATCAGATTTCCATTGACTTAATTCAATAATGAGATCATTCTTGGATATTTCTGGAATTTGTGCCACAAAATTGCTTGGTCTTTTCCATAATCTCGGATCCATGATATCGAAAGAGAATGTGGTTCCTACTGGAACAATTTTCGAATCGTTAAATGAAGTCAATGAACCCCAAATGGTTTGTAATTCCTTGTTCTGATGTTGGAATAAATGCAAAATCTTGCTGATGCTATTAATTGAAGTAGGACCAATTAAATCAATACTTCCCAAAGAAAAACTGCAATCATAAACCTTACCCTTTTCGGCTAATTGTTCTCTTATTTTCAAGAATAAATCCTTGTATAATGAAGGATGAACCCTAACAAGGATTTGACCTTTTGATTCGTTGACAAATATCAATCCGTTACCCAATTTTTTATTCTCAATTACAATCCAATCATTATATGATTTTCGTCCTGTTCTGATGGTTTGGGGAACTTTTTTGGTGTATTTGGTGATTTTAAGAAGAAATTCTTCGATATTGACTGGAGAAGGAGCTTCTAATTCCACAATCATGGAATTGAAATATGACGAATCGATGGCAATACATCCTGATCTCTTTTGACGATTCATTGATCTGAAACATTTCTGACTAGGGGTTAAGGGGATTTGATATTCAAATTGTTTGGTCATATGAAATCTCTTTGAATGCCAAATATGTGTGGGTAACCAGGTAAATTGTCGTTGACGTTTATGGAATTTAATACTTCCGTTTAATTTTGGGGCAAATTTATTAGTTCCAGTGTTGTCATAAGATCCACAAATATTGTTTATGATGAATGATGAAGAAGGCCTTCTATTTTCCACATTTTCATCTTGAATAAGTTGAATTTCTTTCCGCAAGTTCTTAATTTGGTCTCTCAAATTTAACTTTTTATCATAAAATTCTGGTCCTGGAAGTAACTTATGGAGTTTCAATTTCGCTCCCAACTTTAACAACCGTTTACGAATATTTAACCGATATAATTTTCTGCCTCTGAGATGTTCTTTCTTAGGAGGAATCCCATTAATGGAATTTTGCATCTCTTTAATGGCTTTGTTTCTTAATCTCTTGGGAATTCTTTTGACATTATGAGACGCAGCTCTTCTTCTAAGTGACCTCGGAAGACTTTGAAAGACTCTGGTGGAAGATGCATTTTTGGTCTTAAGTTGAGATAACTCAAATGACTTGATTTCGAAGGCTCTGGAATGAAGAAAATCAGGAATATTAAGTTTCTCTTTGTTCTCGAAGCTTGGGTCGGTGATTTGTGTTTTGATCACTCTACTGTTGTAGAGCCTTGCCTTTTTGGCATTGGGTCCCACGTGCTTTATAGTTGCCATGATATGGTGGGGGATGAGATTTGGTGGATGGGTTCAATCTCATCTTGGAGTATATACAATATTCTATGGTGGAGCTTATGTACAGTATGTACAATAACGTTACGTAAGCGACGAGATCGAGATCGAGAATTTGGTTCATGCACGGCCTATATATGGATGGAACATAGTGGTGAACTACGATGTAATAATTATAGTACATCGGAGCATGGTGGTGTACTACGAAAGTGGGGAACACTTTGGATAAGCGACTGGAGTTACAGAAGTCATAACTTATTACAGATTCTGCCATTGGCTGAAGTTACGTTTGTGGTAATAACCTACAGAAGGAATTGCTCCACTTTACCAAAAACAACCAAATAAATAGCCGGTAAGTTACCCTGATTTATCAGTGTACTAAGGAGTCTTACAGATAGTGGTTTATTTATATTATAAATATATTTCCACTGTAAAAGTCCTCCTTTGAGAGCTATGGTTAGCGTCCTGCATACACCGAAACGGAACTTCTAATATTCTACAATGTTGATGAGTATAATATACAAGTAATAGTATTAGAATTAGAATTGTCAGCTATTTAGAATCATAAAAGACGTCCAATAAGGACTATACAATGTCTTTTGGTGACTCGGTGATGTTTGTGGCATAATGAGCCATTTATGTTGGAATTCTATGGGTTTTTCTTGGAGAAAATGAATGAATTGCATTTGAAATGGAATTATTTGACATTTTTTCTGGTTAACCGAGTTAAGGGGAAGAATCCAAGGGATTTCAAGAAGAATCCATGATATTTGAGCGTTCGTCTCATATGTGATTATTTACTCTTCTTTAGATTCCAATTATGTCTAAACTCATTGGATGAATTCTTCACCTCAAGTAAATGGATTGAAAGAATTCTCCACCTCAAGTAAATGGATTGAAAGAATTCTCCACCTCAAGTCAAATAGATTGAAAGAATTCTCCACCTCAAGTCAAATAGATTGAATGAATTTTCCACCTCAAGTCAACTAGATTGAAGAATTGTTGAATGATATGATAGAACTCCACGTTGATCGCCTGAATTCGCCTTTAATAGTAAGATTAGAGATTAGTAGTAGGAGACACTGTACAAAGTAGGCAAATGTGTATGGTTCTTCTGCCACTCGGTCAAAATGTTCATCATTTGGTCCTCCAATAGCACACTTGAAACATCCTCGTCGTCGTCCTTCTTCTTGTTTCTGAATTCATGCACCATATTGACAAGTTTCAAAATCCCCTTTCCTCCAATCAATGCATTTTCGTTGTCATCCTTGATGTCCACATTGACAATATGAACAATCCGCTTGACGTCGTTCTCCTCATCCTTGCTATACATCCTGTACATCAAATCCTCCAAGACACTATCAAAGCATCTTTCTTCACAAGTAATCACCAAATCAAACTTCCCAGCGTAGGCATTGTTCTGCCACTTTTCCGGTGCTGTCTTGACGTGTCTGTTTCTATCCAACATATGCAAGAGCCCGTTGGCCTCGTATATCTTCCTGCAGTTTTGCGAAAGCAAATCGTTATAGATATCTTCGTAGGGAGTGCCGAAATCGTAAACATTGGGCTTGTCAGCAGAGGGACCAGGAAGTCTAACCGCAGATCCAGTACCGAAAGATTTGACATTGTAACCCGCATCCTTGAGCTGCTTATGCGATTCCATCGACCGGTTATTATTGGATGCACACACCGTACATATCTTCAAGCTGTCTTCTATAGTCATGAAGGGCAAGTGGTGGTTGATATTGGCTTGATATTGGCTTAAGGTGAGGCAGGATAAAACTAATGATATGTGGTGCGCGCACGACCTGGGATGTGATGTAGACAGTACAGCATGTTACAATAACTATTGGTAGAGTGTATAATCTAGAGAAGTCGTTAATTAGGCTTGGAACTATTAGTATTGGAACTATTAGTATTGGTACTGTTAGTATTGGAACTATTCTAATAGGAGCAATTTTTTTAATTGCCGTATATTCGAAACTATTCATCGCACTTGTCCTGCAAGTTATGAAGCAAGAGAGGAATCATTCACCTCTGCTGCCTTGATAGTTTCGAATTGTTCAGTGTGCGATAAGTTCACAGGCTCATCTATTGACTGAGCTGAGGAAGAACCAATTTGGCTCAGAGAATTCTTAGAATAATCGGGGTTATCTGAATCATTCCCGAGGTCAATAAAATCATGAAGTTCTATTCTTTCGCTTACGTCCACAAATTCGGTTTCTGAATAAAGGTCATCTGCTTGAATATTCACAAATCCTGAAGGCTTGGTTGGAGAATTCTTCGAGAGCCTTCTGGTGATGGGATGGAAATGTACAATCTTGTTGTTTCCCTCTTGACATGCAATTTTGAAGGTGTTATAATCTGATATGTTCTTGATAACTATTCCGATCATCATGGATGGATCCAAATCGTTAAGCAGTAATTTTTGGAATGTATCAGAATGGTATGTGTTGTAGTCCATGGTTTCCAAAAATGGTTGTGGATTATGAGGATTCAAGTATATCAAATCGAGATCTTGATATCCCAAAAAATAGAAACTGGAAGATGGTTTTCCACCTGCAATGCCCACCGACACTGGAAGGGAGAGAAGCTGTTTTAAACTTGAATAATAGTATTGATTTGTCTTATCGATTCCGAGTCTAACGGGTAAGAGTAACAAGAGACCGTCCAAATTCTCTGCAAGAAGCTCTTCAATCTGATTATCGTAGAGATCACAGCTTTCACTTATAAGCACTTTGATCCGTGGGATATTGGGTTGTTGTTTAGACAGATATAGTTGATCACAGAGTCGCTTGATGGATAACGAAGCTGCGTTAGGACCGAACCATTCGCCTGGCTTGACCTTCAATGGCAGGTTCGATGCAACCTTGATGAAATTATGCAATGAAAATGGAGCAGTGGTGGTATCGTTGAAGAGTTGGATGATACTATCACTAGAACTGGATTGAGTGGTACCAGATATATGTAAGTAGGCATTTGCCAAAAGGCTCTGAGATGTTCTGATCATACATCCCCAGCCTATATCACTGGAAAAGCTGTCATTGTCGATGAGTTTGGGAATCTGACCGAATCCATTCAATATAAGGTTCTTACTGAATATAAACGATTGAATGAATGATAATGGATTAGGACCTCCATCTTGTTTAGGGATGGGCTCAAACCCAAACCTGTAAGTCAACCAAATCTTGGACTTTACAGCTTGGTGGTATTCTTCCTTAATATCATATTGTTGACCCAAGATATTCACTGGGGCCTCGGTTGAACTGGTAGTGGGTTCCTTATCAGTAAACGAGGTGATTTGTTGCCACCACTGTGAGAGGTGGAATGGATGAGGTTGTTGATGGGAAGAAGCGGAAGCGGAAGCGGAAACTGGACTGGGGTTGTGGTTGTGATCCTCAATCGTGAGAACTGGACTTTCTGAATCTCTGGACATCATTCCCATTAACTTCAGTACTATTGCTGGCATTTAATCAATCTAAGGAGATCCTGCATGTATGGATTTATGGTGTCCTGCCCATAACGCGAGTGTATATCAGCTAAATGGCTGTATGCAGGCTTGATACTCATGATGTTGTAGATGGTGGCGAATTCGGGAACTGATGGACATAAATGAAAGAAATAACCTTTCTACAGAGTAGATAAACTTCTCACTATGTAGGAAGGATACTTTACAGGAAGAAACCTGCTGTAAATTGGTGATAATTTGAATAATTAATGTTACGGTCACGTGACCATAATTAATCCCGGATTTTAACCTATTCCCTATCTGGCAGGCTAAGTATTGGTATTTCAGAAACTAAGCTAAGCATCCAAAGATGTATCCAGTGACTTTACTACTATCATCCTTTGGTTCTAGAGCCCACTCCACGTGGATTGAATTATTAGTCATACCTGGTCACGTGACTCACTATTAAAGTATTACAGCGATAACCAAAAGTCTATCAACTACAACATGCCGAAAAGAACAGGAAGAGGCGGCTCCAGAGGGAAAGCACGTGGTCCTCGAGGGGGTAGCTTTGGAAGATTCAACACCAAGAAGCGGAAAAGTAAAGGAAGTTCCAATAATCATCGAGCAGATGTCAATGGCAAAAATGGCCCAAATGGCCCAAATCCAGCCATGGAATTCCCTGAATTGGCGGATTTGAACGAATCGGCCAATGTTTCAACTGGTAATACCATGAGAAAGCTCTCTAAGCGACCAGGGAGGTTAATTCAAGAAGCATTGTATACAGAACATCATAAAGGTGAAACCATGGGTAGAAGCTTTAGAGATAGACCTATTGAATTTGTGAAGGCAAAAGAACATTATGACCCTAAACGAAAGATAGAAGAGATCAATAAGAAGAGTGGTGAGTTGAAAAATGGCGAAACTGAGACTGAAACTGAGGTGAAAAATGAACATCCACTGATGGAAGAACCAGATGTTAAGGAATCAACTAAAAATAATGGTGATGATCAAGATCAATCATCAGATGCTATTGAATTCGAAAAATTTAATGAATATGTCACTAAAATATCTAAAGGTGAACCAAGTACGTCAAACTCCAAAGATGATGACTCAAAGTCAAACATTCCACCTACAATTGAAATTCCTCCTGAAAATCAAAAATTGCTCGATATTTTAAATTCTCCTGAAAGAATTATTGTTGATAACGAAACAAAACTTACTTTTTCATCAGATTCTGATTCTAATTCTGATTCTGGTTCTAACTCAGACTCAGACTCGGACTCAAACTCAGAAACTCCTGAAGTTGTGGAAAAGGATGCTACGCCAGATTCTCTCAAGGTAGAATCTCTTAATTTAAATGAACCTGGTTTCATAATAGATACAGAGGGTGACCCATCGAAATATGCTAAGAAACCAAAAACTTCCACCTTGATTAAACTGGTGAATCATGAAGGTTCAAACAATATCGAGCATGATTCAGTTTTGACTATTGGTAAAGTGATGCTTAGAACTCAATCGACCTCAGATGGGCAAGTTGTTGCCGAGTTTCCAGAGGAAATATCAGACAATTACCAAACAGACTCTGATTCAGAAATGCCCACAAATGAAGGCTTCAGAGGTTACATTGATGCAATCATGAAGGAAATGCAAGAATATAGTGATGAAGATGACGAAGATGATGGATACATTAGTTCTACCAATTTTGATATAATGGCATCATCATCTTCAGAAGACGACGAAGATGAAGACGACGAAGATGAAGAGGTTAATAAGGATCCCGAGTATGGATTTTTACCAGAAGATTTCGAATTTGACGTTTCACAAATTACAGTAACAAATGTGCGGTTTGGTATTCAAAATCAATTCTACACAAAATGCCTTGATCTTACTGGTTCCCCAGATACGTTTCAATGGGTGGATGAGGATGAATTGGTAGATTTTGTTCTTCAAAGAGGTGTAAAGCAACATAGACTTCAATCTTTCTTATCGTATATTACAGATGGTATGATTGAGAATGATTGTGTTGATCAACCAAACTATTCCGATGTTTATATTTCAGATTCCAGCTCTGAAGAAGAGGAAGAAGTGTATCAAAGTGACACTAGTCAAGAAGGTGACGATATTTCCGATCTTTTAGCTTTCAGCCAGACTCAAAAGCGTACATTTGCTATGGATGAAGTACAAACGAAAAGTCTTCAAACCAAAGGAAAAGGTAGGAAAAAGCATTTGGAACTTGATAGGTTTGATCTCGATAACGAAATTAGACAGTCACTTCAAGAACAATTTCAAATACATAGAGATAGAAAGAAAGATAAGAAAAATGCCAAAGAAGAGGAAAGAATCAAAGTCGGCATCAGGAACCATAATCTTCTCGTCAAGTATCCATACACATTACACATCAAAGATATACGAGATGAAATGGAATTATTTTTGCATGATTCTAAGAGGGACTCATTGAGTTTCCCACCTCTTGATCCTCATGGATTGAAAGTTGTTTCTAGAATGGCCAAATGTTATAATTTTGGTTCCAAGAGATGTGGACCAAATGGTATTCATTCTTATATTAAAATATCCAAGAGTAGGAAGACTTTCCATTATTTACCACGTTATGATGAGATTGGACATATTCTTAAACAAAGACCGATTTTCAATAGAACTGATCAAAAACGTCCTAAAGATGAAATTGTTAGAACAGATGGTAATTTAAAGAAAGACAAAGCTAGAGGAAGAGATAAACATAGAGTTCCAATCATTAAAGAAGGTGATATTGTTGGAGGTGAAGCTCCAGAAATAGGTAAAAATAACATAGGTAGATTGTTATTAGAGAGATTGGGATGGGTTAAAGGTGAAGGTTTAGGAGCTCATGGTAATAAAGGTATAAGTGAACCATTATTAGCTACTATGAAGAGTTCTAAATCTGGTTTAAGAGAAACCACTACATCATGATTCTTTACAATTTTAATTATAATTAACAATTAGTAATTATAATTAATAATTAATTAATACTAAATGCCATTACTTCCTTTTGCCTTTTTTACCTTTGACTTCCTTCAAAGGTGCAGCATGTCCTGTAGTCTTGACATGTTGAAAAAGCTTATTTCTAGAAGAAAATATCTCATCACATACTACACACTTTTCAGAACCACTAGGAATTTTGGAAGCATTTGGTTCCTTTTTGGATTTCTTCTTGGTAGAATTTCCTATTGGCTCTTCTATTGTAACGGCTGGTGATTGTAGTTTTTCTCCTCTCTTTCTTGGTTTCTTGGACTTTTTCTTATTAGATGACCAATCATCATCACTATCATCGAGTTTAATCCCATTAGCAAGTTTGGTTAACTCATCATCAACTATATCGGTCTTGTATTTTGGGGCTTTGATGGAGTTAATTTTACTTTCTGAGTCACTAGAATCCGATACGTTATCATCAACTTCTAATTTACTGAAGTCAATTGGATCAGTGTGATGGTCGCCTTCATCAACCTCTACTTTATTTTCGTCACTTTCATCACTTACTTCTTTATCATCATCCTTATCATCGTCTTCTTCTACTTCATCATCATCATCTTCTTCTTCTTCTTCTTCTTCTTCTTCTTCTTCTTCTACTTCATCATCATCATCTTCTTCTTCTTCTTCTTCTTCTTCTACTTCATCATCATCATCTTCTTCTTCTTCTTCTTCTTCTTCTACTTCATCATCATCATCTTCTTCTTCTTCTTCTTCTTCTTCTACTTCATCATCATCATCTTCTTCTTCTTCTTCTTCTTCTTCTTCTTCTTCTTTCTCGCCATCTCTATCAATTTGACTCTCTTCTATAATCTCGTCTCCATCTTCTAAATCTTCTAAATCTTCTGATGCGGTTTCAAATTCTTCTCCATCATCCAACCCTAATTCGATTCCTTCTTTTCTCATTTCCCACTGGAGTCTTCTTAACTTCTTCTTATGCTTATTGGATGATTCATGAGTAGCAAATTGACTCTCACTCTTGAAAATCTTATCACATATAATACACTCGTATTCGTCGTCGTTCATGGGAACATCAAATTCATCAAATTCACTGTCGGATTCCGAAGAAATATCGTATTCCTCATTGAGCATATTCTCCAAATCTTCAAGTTCTTTATGTGAAAGCTGTTGCCAATCTTGCTCGGTATAATTCCACAACTTTTGGTCATTTTTGACCGACTTAGCTTGTTCTTCCACTTCCTTTTGCATCTTTCTTTTCTTTTCCTTTTCAAACTCTTCAACCCCTGCTTTAACACGGGGGTCTCTTTTCTTGATAAATACCACGAAATTCCTCACCACTTCATTGTATTCTTTTCTGGCGGTATCTCTGGCCTTCTTGTTCTCTCTTTCCATCAATCGTCTGGTACGTCTATCTGGAGCAGAAGAATACCGATACTCGTCTTTCCAATTGAATGATTTCACACTCAGAAAAGAAGACCAAGTAGAATAGAATGTTCTGACCTCTTTATATGGAGTATGACTGGATCCCATTCTGGGATATAATAGTGAGGCGGGATCTATCACATTAATGTTGGCCAAATCATCATCTTTATATTGGGTATATCCACTGGTCCCCTGGGCCTTTCCGTGCACAATTTCTTCACTGGCAAGTCTTTCGAATAATCTGGAAACGACATAATAGAATCCCTGTTGGGAATCATCAAACTTGGTGTATAAGGTAGGATTGAAATATCTCATGATTTCTTCGGGAGAAACCGATGGAATCACCATTTCTTCCTCGTACTCAACATCGTAGTCGTCATCATCTCGAAGAATAGAAGACTTGTGTGAATCATACCACGATCTTTCTTGGGGATCTGATAAAACTTCATAGGCTGCTCTCACCAAAGCAAATCTGGCGGTAGCTCCTTCAATATCGTGGGGATTTTTGTCTGGATGAAGCTGTAAGGCCTTTTTACGGTACGCTTTCTTAAGCTCTGTGTCTGTGGCCGTCACTTCCACTCCTAGAAGTTCATAATAACAAGTTTTCATTGCCAGATTGACACCTATAATATCCAAGAAAGTAAAATTTTGATATTGGGTCGTGTGTGTGCGATTTAAACAGATCATAATAGCCAGTTGCCAGTAAGCTGAGGCAGAAGGGCATATTTAATCTCATGAGACATGAGAGATCAAGTTAAGGTTACTTTTCACATAATGAAAATGCTACGATAGAACAATATAATTGTAATGACGAACTAAATCAAAAATACAACTCCTCAATAAACACCTGAAGTAATGTGGACCAAGTATGAAATAATAAAGAATATGCAACTTATGGGTCCACGAAACGAAATGAAATAACTTTTGTTTTTTGATAAATATGTCACCTGATAAATATGTCACCACCCAATGCTAGTGATGGTTAAGGATTACCGATAAAATATCGATTTAATAGAATCGATATCACCAACCTTTCGAATGATAATCATTGATATCTATCTCTCCAGGGTCTGAAAAATTCTCAATATTACTATTAACAACTTTTTGAGGTAATGGAACTTTTCCTAATTTGTAATCAATAATGATTGATTCTTTTAATGAATTACTTAATTCTGTTGAAAGCATTGATCTCCTGGTTGTTTTTGGAGACATTTTAAGAGCTCTCGAATCTTGTTTTTCTTGTGTGGTATCTGATACCAGTCTGGACTCACCGAATGAAGCTTTTCCTGGTGTAGCAGATATAGGTGTAGACACAGAATTGGGTGAGCCCAATCTTTCCGAGTCAAATTGTTCTATAGGAATGGTGATGGAATTTTGAGTTTTTGAATCTCTCAGATCATTTTTAGCAATGTCTAAATTGTTATCCTTATCGTGAGTTTTTCCAAACATCGACTTGGAGTTATTGTATAATTTTGAAATGTTAAGTGAACTCTTTGAGAGAATACTCCGGATAGGATTATGGTGCATAGATCCTGAAAGTTTATTCAAACTTGAAGAAAGAATGACATGCGAATGACCCGATTCTGGTGACATTGGTAATATGCCTTTATCAGACGAAACATCAATCACATTACTGTTTGAAGAAGAAGCAGTCACATTGAAATCTGAAATTCCCACAATAGACTTTTGTTTTCCCATGATTGGATCACCTTCTTCTTCATTTGATTTATCACTCTCTTGAACTATATCATTCTTCACTAAATTGTTTTGATAGTGTGGATAGTTTTTTGAAATATCGGTCAATGAAGGATATTTCTTTGTGAACATGATATATGGTCTTTTTGCAGTGGTTGAAAGATCGGTCCCACTTCCATGCCTCACACCCCCTTTATAATGATCGAAAGTTATGATACCAGTAGTGGATGATCGTTTCAAAATTGGCTTTGTTTCGATGGGCGAATTTTGTTGAGTCTGGGAACTTAATTCGTTCAAGAAGAGTCCAGATAGAAGTGATCTGGGCTTGGTGGAAATTGTTGGAGACGAATAACGTTTTTGTGGTATGTTATTTTCATTTACTTGACTCTTTTGATTCTTTTGATTCTTTTGGCTCTTTTGACTCTTTTGACTCTTTTGACTCTTTTGACTCTTAAAGCTATCATTCAGCTCAATTTCAATTATATCCGTAGAAGTAGATGAGTTACTTCTTATTCTGGATGTTGTGGGTATCTTTGCAAATTTCAAAGGATGAAACTTGGGTTCGTCTGACTTAAAACCGTCAGACTCTGACGATACAGATAACCATTCTGAATCATTGTCAGTATTGTGCTGAGTGGCATTGGATGGTTTACGATCTCTAGACATATTAAAGCCGCCATTACCGTGATCTTTTAATGAGCCAACTTCTTCTTCATCGCTATATTCATCATCTTCATCTTCAGATATATCAGTTGAGGAATATCCCTCATCTTTCTCATCTGAATCAGTGTCCTTAGATACAACCATGTTCGTTACATGTACGGGTGGTTCCTCCCCTTTGAAATTTATCTGGAAGTTATTAAATAATGAATTATGTCTCTGAATTGTGGGCTTTTCATCTAGTGGACCGATCAGATTGGACGGACGTGATTGGGCTGTCACTGAACCTCTAATTGAACTTCTTTCAGAACCAGAATGATTGAATAAGGAGCTTGTAGAGCTTCTGGCGAATATTTGTTGAGGTACTGAGCATTTAGAACCATTTGTGGAACTTCTTTGTGTACTCCGAACTGATTTAGGAGATTGGTTATCTTCCTTTGGTGTCTTTGATGATTCTGGTGGAGAGGGAGAGTTTGCCAAAAAGAAAATGTTCTTACTTGGTGGGGGTTGAATATTTACATCGGTATTTGTTAATGATATTTGAGGATTTGAAGGCTGATTGGTTTGTGCAAAAGATGAAGCGGGGGAAATTGAAGATTGGCATGTATCATTCAAAGAATTTTTTTGATCGGAATTGAGTATGACAGGTTCTGAATGATGATTTTGATTCTTTATAGGCAAAGAAGACTCAATAGTGGTAGGTTGTTTTGAAGAATTGTCTGAAATTGAACTTGAAGAATTGGGGAACATGGAATCGAAAGGTTTTGAATCATTAACTTGTGGTATACTATTGTGATGGGAATCGTTTAGATCTTCTTCTTCCTCTTCTTCCGATATATCCGATATATCAGAAATATCAATGTCGTCGTCGTCGTCGTCGTCGTCGTCGTCCTCTATATCGGGTACTTTGTCAGATTTGGGGTTGTATGAATCCAAACTGCTATTATTGGTGCTTTTTCTATTACTTTGTAAGCTCAAATTAGAACTATGTGAAAACAAAGAAGGTCTGTCGGAAAGGAATTGGGAAGGTTTGGGGGCCAAGTCCGACAACGAGTCACGAGACAAGTTGGTGAGAGATGATGAGTTAGGATCGAACGACAGCAGACACCGGGTTTTTCGGCGTCCATGACCGGGTACTAACAACTTCTTGCTAAGGATTCTCCAAGAGCGGTTATTTAATCGTTCTGACGAACAATATTTGGAAGAAATGAATTCATTGCGGGTAAGCTTCCAGAGTTTGAGCAATGATTGATCCAGGCGATGATCATAATGAAAACTGATGTCGATGGACTCCATTCTGACATGGATAGATACAAGATCTCTAAGGTTTTGATGGGAAATTTGAAGTTATGAATATTGTTGATGTGATGATTAGTTCTGGTACGATATGGGAAGATGGGAAGGGTAGGTAATAATTGCAGTATTTGGATGGGAATTTCACTATTGGAATGGTAGAAGAGTGAAGAAGTTAATTCCTGCAATATAAACAATTTCAACTAACTTTTAAAATCAGTTTTCCTGACTTAAATGATTTATTTACAACTTCTGGTCAGTGTATTTCTCAAGTTTACGATCTGGATAAAAGTGATCACTCAAAATTTCCACCTACGCGGAATGAGGGGGACTGCATACAGACGGGGTACCACCGGTGAGCACGGAGTGAATGATGGGGTGTCACTCGGTTAGGTAATAGGAGATGAGCCGAGGGAGAGGATTTGTGGATTCCGGTTATAAAGGGATAAGGTAAATTATGGAATTCCGGAATTAGCTAAAGGTGTGGATAAAGGTAATTTGCCCTAACAAAGACATTTTCACTCCAGTTCAAGCCCGCCTTTATTGGCTGAAACCATAGTGGCTATGGTCACTGCGTGGAGGAATCACGAGAGTTCAATTGCCGCAAAAATTGGGTTATCTGGGGAGGCGGCTTTGGGTCACGTGACACATAATTAGTTGGCGGGTAATTTAACTTCATAAAGTGTGACCCGGAATTGTCAGGCGGGCAACCGGTTGGGTCTCGCCCTGGAACCGAGAAATGAGCCCCCAAATCCCCCCCCCGCGTGGGGGGATACGGTCACGTGATCAAAGGTAGTGTGATGATAAGTCGTGTGATGAAAGTTTGTGTGAATTTGCCAATTGGTCCCTACTGCATAATCCCACCCCTCCATAGTGTAGCTCTTATCAACCATCAAATATCCTATCAGAATGATGGATTAAATTATATAATTAATTCTAATTAACTGTATTATATAAATTAAAAAACAATGAGGTTAGTTCATTCCTCCAAACTAAGTATATTATATCTTCGAACCTTCTTTGGTGATATATTCTATTGTTATACTCTATGGTGATACAATCATAAACTGTATTGTTAGATCATTTGAGTCCATTTATATCACCCAAATAGTACTATTAAAGTGAGTTACTATTAAAGTGAATTACTATTTAGTAAACTATTATTTGGAGTAAATTATTATTTGAAGTAATCTACTATTGGGCTGGGGTTCGCTACTGCGTGTTCCCTACTGGGTGCTTTACTGAGGCTTGTTTAATAGGTGTTTATTGGGTGTTTTTATTGGTTGTCAGTTGGTGGTAGTTGGTGGTAGCTGGTGGTAGCTGGTGGTAGCTGGGTGGTATAGGGATCTGAGGCTTAGCCAAGACCCCAGAATAGTGGCTCAAACGAGATACTGGGCCATCAATAAGACCTAAGTGGGGGGACAGTAGAAGAGGAAGGTCGTGCCATAACCGGACCCCGACTTAATTTGTTGAGTTTATTTGTATGGATATTTGACATGGTTTAGCCTTTGGAGTTTTATCTTTGACTTTCTAATGAATTAATCTGTTAAATCTCGGCTATAGTATGAATTGTAGCGGGTTCATCCCGAAACTTCTTTCTTACAATTAATGTGGTGCTGCACCTCAACACCTCAACACCTCAAAGTCGCACAATGGTTCACTAAGAGGGGGAATACCAAATAATATTCAATGGTTAAGAAGCTTTAGTGAAATGACTTGGCCTAACCAATTTAGGTGGAAATACTTAATTCGACGCCTGAAGCCAAATGCCAATGCCTGAAGCCAATTTCAAAGCCTGAAGCCAATGCCAAAAGCCTTCAAATTTTATTCAATTGTGCAAAGCCAACAATGAGTTTTAGTTCAGAATAGGTGGAATCTCATAGAACAATATTCTTTGGCTGGGGCTGAGGGGTGCGAAGCCATCATTAGTGGAAGAGGGGTAGGGGTTGGGAATGGAGAAGATGAGATGAGAAGATGGAGAGAATGGAGGAGAAGAACATTTTATACTTATCGCTTTAGGGGCTTCTTTTTTCAATTACATGGTTTGGTCATTCTTGGAAATCATGTAGTATTTCATCCAATTATATTATAGTATAAATACATTATATTTTATTATATATTTAATGGAGAAATTGGGGTTTTTCAGTATAGTCCAGCCAGCCCACGTTAAAGTATTAAACTAATAACGTCAAACAAAACTCAACTATAAACCAAAGGTTGTTTAATTATTGTTAATCATTGTTAATTATTGTCGGTAATAGTATTCTTTATAGAGCTATTATATTATTCATTATTATAGTGATGAATTCGAATCAAATTTCAGTTTCAATGAGTACGATTGATTATAATGCTAAAATGATGAGTGATATCCTCCAATTGCCTCAAAAATTTGATGATCCAGTATTCTATGCATTAGTGATTTTGACAGTTATAGTACTACGTTATCTTGTGGAGTACTTCCACAAGTTACTAACTTCAAAAATTGTGGCTTACTATACTTACTAATAAATTAATATGACTTACTACACTTACTATTATAAAAACTAAGTCTTGTTAAACTTATGTTACATTATTCATCCTTATATTGAGTTACTATATCCATTCATTACTGTACTTACTTCATCAGTATATAATTAATCCATTATAATTAATCCATTATAATTAATCCATTATAATTAATCCATTACTATAATTAATCCATTACTATAATTAATCCATTACTATAATTAATCAATTACTATTTAATGAATCCATTACTATAATTGATCCATTACTATTTAATGAATCCATTACTATAATTGATCCATTACTATTATTAATCCACTACTATAATTAATCCAATGTTTAAATGAGTATGGCAGTATGGGTTTTCTAGGGTATTGATCATATCATTTTGGAAATGTATTTACTACTTGTTTCTACTAGTGTTAAAGTCAAACATTTAATTATTACTTCCAGAGTATTTATTATTAATCAAATTCAAGCCTTCTCTTCAGACAATTCGAATTCCTTCTTTTCCTTGACGAACTCTCTAATACCATCTTCACCGAATTTCTCCATCAACTTACCAGCATCGAAAACATCAGCCTCGGTATGCTTGAAATCTCTAGCCTTGACACGGTTTTCGAATAAGTTGTCGATTTCAGCTGTGGTTCTGTTTCTAGTTTCTGGCAATTCGAACCAACACCAAATAACGGCAATGAAACAGAATCCAGCCCAGAAGAAACCAGTCTTGGCCTTCCAGTTCCAAGCAGTTGGATTCAACATGTAAGGACTAATGATAGCGACGATAATACCAGAAAGATTGTATAAGTTTCTAGCAAGCATGACAGTGTTAATTCTCAATCTAGCAGATGGAATTTCAGCAACGATACAGTAACACATTGGACCGACACTCAAGTTATAGATGAAGGTGTAAACCAATAACAAAGAACCAATAGCCCAAGAACCACCTGGTGGATTAGTAGCACCTAAAATACCAGTGACAAGAAGAAGGACAAATTGAGAAGATAAACCACCAAAGTAGATTGGGAATCTACCAACTTTTTGAGAAAGGAACCAAGAACCAACGGTACCAATAATACCTAAACAATATTGAATAATGGAGAAAGTGAAAGAGTTACTGGTGGATAAACCGGCTTGAATGTAGAAATAAGTAGAATAACCCATGAAAGCGGAACCAGTAATAGATTGGAAAAGCCAAGTACAAGCAGCAACTCTAGTTCTTCTAAAGTTGGTACCTTTGAAACAGTCTCTGAAGTTAGCTTGAGAGTTGGTGTTTTCTTCTTCCTTAATAGTCATTTGAATTTTGGTCAACATAGCTTGTGCTAAAACATCCTTATCTGGTAAATGCTTGTTTTCAGTAAGAAGTCTCTTCAATGATTCTTTAGCTTCGGCATCTCTTCCCTTCTTGGCCAAGAACCAAGGACTTTCTGGGGCTAAATAAACTCCAAGACATAAAGGAAGTGGCCAAATCCATTGGATAGCAAATGGAATCTTATAAGCATTAGGACTGGACATGGAAGTAACACCCTTAAGAACACCAGAAGAAATCAATTGACCGAAAACCCAACAAACATTAACATAAGTGGTAAGATAAACTCTAAGAGTAGTAGGAGTAACTTCAGAAGCATAAGTAACGGCCAAAGTTTGATAAGCACCCCAATTAATACCCATTAAAACGTAACCCAATAAAAGAATCTTTCTGTTTGGAGCAAAAAATTGAATAAAGATCAAAGCAATGGAAATAAGTAAAGCAGCCATCATAGTCTTTCTATAACCGATTCTAGTAGCGATAATACCTGAAAGGAACAAACCAATAATTTGGGAAGATTGGAAAGACATGGTCAAACCAGTTTGCCATTTGGCAGGCATTTGGTATTGGTTAATTTCAGGGAAGAAGTCACCAAACTTACGGTTGAAACCGTCAAAAGCGTACATGTTGTTCAAAAGATTGGTATCGTAACCTTCCATAACCAAAGCAGAAGATAAGATAATAGACCACATCACAGCCTTTGGAAAGGTTTTAAGACCTTCACCTAAAGACATGGTTCTTTCCTTGTGGTCATTGGATTTGGCTTCATTGGACATATCAAGGAACTTGCTAACGTATTCGTCCATGTTATCATCGATGGAAGAGTTGGAATTCTTTTTGGTGATTGGGTCAGAAACGGTGACAACACCGCCTTCTTTGATGTCTTCAACAAACTCAGGCATATTGAAATGTTTATTGTTTAAAGAGTTGTAGTGCTTTAGTCTGAAGAATGAATAAGAATAATAATGGCGATGACAATCTATTTAAATTGATCTCACTTGAGCTCCATCTCGCTAATTTACGAGAGTATACATAACCCCAACATCGACCCCACAGGTAGATGAGTTTATCCATGCGGCTCACAAAGGTACTGTTTGCATAATCATGTCACTCCCCCAAGCAATCATGCGCCGCAATTAGTGAATTGTTCTTTGCATGGACATATTGCGTTTCAGGGATCTGGGGTAAAGGTGGATTTACGAATTCATTTGCGATATTGCGGAAGTGGTGATTTTGCATGTCTATTAGTTTATCTCATACAATTTACCCCAGAAAATCATGAGCCCTGAGATGATTTCAAGGTGAACACAACCCTGATTTGCGACCACTTTTGCGCATTTCCGATAGTTAGTCCGAAAACAGGTGGGGAGTCTCCCACAGCCCAAATGTCATAGTTGGCAGCTACCAATATGGACTAATGTGGGGGGTGTATCGAGAAGTGACATGGTGGAGAAGCTGGTGGGGCAAAGGGGGGACATGGCGATCCTGATTCTGAATGCGCTTGGACGGTACATATACCAAACTACACTTGCGCACTACACCTGGGGAAAGGACGGGATTTGAGGGTTGAGGGATGATGGTGCTTGCATGATGTGAAACATTAAGCAAGTGTTGGGGAAAGTAAATAGTGATTGGTGATTGGCTCAACTAACATTTCTAGTGATTGACCACTTGAAACTAGTTTCGGAAAAATTCAAATCCTCACATATGTACGGGCCAAGGTATTTTGTGTAGCAATAAAGTGGGGCTACGGTTAATCCACCAGCAATTCTTGGGCTGGTTAGATACGTGCGTTGATAGAGAGGCTTGGCCCCTGTTCCAAGAATCAGAGACGGCTTCAACCACCACATAGGTTAGGGTGTTCAGGTGTTCAGAATTACATGTCAGTTGACATGAGCGTAATAACGTATACTGGCAAAAAAGAAATATTCCTGGCGAAGATTGCATATGGAGAGGCGGGGGAAGAGGCGGGGGAAGGAGTATAAAATTATTTTTAATGTTATTAAAAGGAAGAAAAAGCTTCGGAAGAAATTCAACAGTTTCCACTTGGAATGTTAGAATGAAAAAGATTAAAAAAATGTTGAAGTTTGAAGATTGAAGATTGAAGATTGTAGATTGGAAGTTGAATGTGGGGCACTTAACCATTTAAGATGGAACAACGAACTGGGGAAAATTCACTAGAGGAGTTGCGCTAGTCACAAAATGTGGGGATTCTGATAATCATGATTATTGTGGTTGATCCGTCCATCGAATCAGATCTGACTAAAATGTAATATAATCATTTTTCGTAATTTGGGGTACTTCCGAAGAGTAGCCGGATAGCCGAGAATACATTGTTTACTTTGAGAACAGTTAATTGATCTATTGACTCCGTAGACCCATAGGCTTCGTAGGCCATAAGCTGCATACGCCATAGGCTCCATCTCCAAGGAAATGGTGGGGTTGGTGGGGCACCACAGGCGGTGGTATTTTCTATTTTCGGACTAGGTGGCCCATTAGCCACATTTCCTCCGAGAAACCAGCAGTTTTTCCATGCAATATGCTGTCATATATTGTAATTTTTGCTTATGGTCCTGTTTGGCCCTTGGCCCTTAGTCCGTAGCCCGTAACCCGTAGCCCTTGGCCGTTTGTCCTTTGACTTGTCTTTTGTCTTTTGTCTTTTGCCTTTTCCTTTTTGCCTTTTGTCTTTGTCTTTGCTCAAATCACACTTGTAAATTAGATACATTTAGTTCCAATTCAAATGCTGTTACGATAACCATCTGGTAGTGATGTGAAGAAAATATCTGGAAATTGATCGCAAAATCCCAACGGGGGATATTGTCCGAAATTCCGAGAAATTGAATATTGAGAAATTGAAAAATTGAGAAATTGGACTCGGTCGCAGTTGATGTCGAAGTACGCCCCACTTCCGATTCCTACGGCGGAACCATCGCTGTCAATTCGTAAAGTTTAATTCGGTAATTTTATGATAAAATTCCAACTGTTTTGTGTCAATTTCTTTTTCCTTTTTCCTTTTTCCTTTTTCCTTTTTACCTTTCGTGCTTTATCATTTGCCTTTGATCTTGGCTTGGCTTAAGGCCAAGTGATCAATTTGCCAATTGTTAGTCAATTGTTAGCTTCCGCGTTTTAAACTACCGATGTAATGAAATTGGAGGTTATTATAAGCGCATTTTTTTCGCAATCGCGGAATTGCCAACGGGCTAATGATAATAACGATACATGCAAAGATCCATTCTCCAGTTACCCCACATCTTTAGAGTATTAAAACTCCAGTATTTACTGGGGTAAGAAAAACATCTGAACTTTATACAAAAAATCATGACTATTACATACACCTGGTGGAAAGACGCAACCGTTTACCAAATTTGGCCTGCATCCTTTAAGGACACTAACGGTGATGGACTTGGTGATATTTCAGGTATCATCTCCAAATTGGACTATCTCAAAGAATTGGGCGTTGATGTGATCTGGTTATCACCAATGTACGATTCTCCTCAAGATGATATGGGTTATGATATCTCCGATTACCGTAATGTCTACCCTAAATACGGTACCGTTGAAGACATGCAAGTATTACTTGATGAAGGTCACAAGCGTGGAATCAAGTTGATCTTGGATTTGGTGGTCAACCACACCTCGAGTGAACATCGTTGGTTCAAAGAATCTCGTTCTTCTCTTGATAACCCAAAGAGAGATTGGTACATCTGGAAGAAACCTAAGTATGATGCTGATGGTAACAGACAACCTCCTAACAACTGGAGTACTCACTTTTCCCAACCAGCTTGGACTTATGATGAGAAAACCGACGAATACTACTTACATCTCTTTGCTCAAACCCAGCCAGAACTCAATTGGGAAAACCCAGAAACCAGAGATGCCATCTACGAAGAGGCCATGCGTTTCTGGCTTGACATGGGAGTTGATGGTTTCAGAATCGACGTGGCCAACATGTACTCCAAGGACCAAAGATTCCTCGATGTTCCAATCATGTTCCCAGATCAAGATTTCCAACCTGCCATGCAATATACCCATAACCAAGCTCGTATTCACGAATTCCACAAGGAAATGTTCGAGAAGGTCACCTCCAATTACGATGCCATGACAGTGGGTGAAGTTGCCTACTGTGACAGAGAAGATGCCTTGAAGTATGTCAGTGCCAAAGAGAAGGAAATGAGTATGATTTTCCTTTTCAATGTTGTGGATGTTGGTAACAAGCCAGACAGAAGATTTGGTGATGACTACGAATGGCCATTGACTGAATTGAAGGATGCCGTGGCTGACCAATGTGACTTCATCAAGGGAACCGATGCTTGGTCCACTGTTTTCTTTGAGAACCACGATCAACCAAGATCTGTGACTAGATTCGGTTCCACTGACCCAGAGCACTGGGCTCAATCTGCTAAGATGTTGACTTTACTTGAGACTTCCATGACTGGTACCCTTTACATCTACCAAGGTCAAGAAATCGCCATGACCAATTTACCAAAGGAATGGTCTATTGATGAATACCTTGATATCATGACCATTAACTTCTATGATAATTTCGTCAAGGCCCACAGTCATGAGCCAGATTTCGAAGAACAAAAGAAGAAAATCTTGGCCAGTATTAACTTACTTGCCAGAGATCATGCCAGATCTCCAGTTCAATGGGATTCTTCTGAATTCGGTGGTTTCTCCAAAGTTCAACCATGGACTAGAGTTAATGACAACTACCCTAAAATCAATGTTGCATCTCAACTCAATGATCCAAACTCTGTTCTTAAGTTCTGGACCAAATCTTTGAAGATCAGAAAGGAATACAAGGACTTGATGATTTACGGTAACTTCAAGACTTTGGACTATGAAAACCAACAAGTTTTCTCATTCATCAAGTATTTGAATGATGAAGACTCTTCTCCTAAGATCTATGGTACTTTGAACTTCTCTGCTGAGCCAGCTAAGTTCCAACGTTTGGTAGATGGTGAGTACACTTTGATTAACAGTAACAACAACGATTCTGAAGCTTCCACTTTAGCCCCATGGGAAGGTCGTTTATACCTTGTTAACTAATCAAATTAGAAAATTAGAAGCTAAGCCGGAGTCAGTAAACGTTAGATACGTTTACTCGGTTTAAAATAGAGTATAAATTACATCAATCATTTTTATAGATTTTTTGAAGGTTTAATGAAACTATCTCCAATATTTTGTAAGCATGAGTTCAATACATTGCAGAGTAATCTCAAGGGAAGAACCCGGGAAACTCTGATAAGGTGAAATGTTACATTTGCCCATTGATAAGCAAAACCAATGACAAGTACACCTTTTTCAAGATCTTCCACCATCTCAAAATTCAAGGCTAATGAGTTAAGATGTTCGTAATTGCGTGAGTCAAATGGATACCCTCTCAAATCTTCTCGTAGAATTATTAATTTCAATGTGATTTGAAGAGCATCTGGTTCGGAAAGGTTTCTTCGTAGAAATATCAAAAACTCCTTTTCAGCCTAAAGATAACACATCCTATGATACTTGAGTATCTGAGGAGCTGAAGATACTGAGAATAAACCAACTAGCACATCTAGACCACTTATAGAACTGTAAAACTAAAGGAGCTCTAAACTATTTTGCTTCAGGGACTTGATATCATACTCTAGCCTCTATTCTTACCACCATATCCTGCTCATTCTCTCATCCTCTCATCCTATCCTCTCATCACTATTGGACACTCGCATTATTACCCAGATCCAAATCTGTATTCTATTCATTTTAATGATAATTATAGTTAATGATGTTGTAATAGATTCATCTTCAAGAAATCACTGGATGATTATGTTAATTTCCAAAGCATCCCGTATTCAAGTTGATAGTCAAGTTGATAGTCAAGATGATAGTCATAGATGATAGATGATAGTCATAGATGAAAAATCATGGGAATCGTCCAGACTATTAAAATAAAAAACTGTTCAATAGATACAGCAATGCAGGAAAAAATCATTCAAGGGTAACAATCCCGAAAAACCTGTGGCTTGATTATTATTAGAAAACTGAAATTAATTTCCAACCAACGTTTCGTTTGGTTTGCCCCCAATCCGCGTGGAATGGTGGCATCTGATTGGCTTTGAAATGCTATTTTTGCACCCACGGGAAACCGCGGAAATGTCTCATGCAACATGGAAATATTCCCGTGGTTTGTAACTAACAGCAGCATGGAAAAGCATCGTCTCATATGCCGTCCATTACTGGATAAGGAAGTTCATAAAGCTCACAACCATATATTTTCACATCCCCATGAGATATTTGTGCCTTTACAAAATGTATTCTAGAATTCTTGAGCAATTTGTGCCATCGCCTCTTCATAAACGTTTATATTTTTCTATAAATCTATTACTATAAATATGACCCCACATCCCAGAGTTTTTTGATCATTAGAATCTTTGATATTCACCATTATTCTTTACCCTCAATCTACTAACGAAATGTCTTCCTGTTCCTGCAACACCTGTGTTGGCTGCACTAACTGCCAAAACTGCACTCCTAACGATTGCAAGTGTACTTCTTGTAAGAAGTAAGCCGTTGGTCATAAACATATTGTTGATTCTGTGCTTCCAAAGGGCTTGTTCATGAATAAGTAATCTAGGTATATATGCTACAATAATAATATGACTAACAAACTGTTCTGTAGAAGTCAATACTGGGTATTAAATTTCTAATTTGATAGAGCAAATCTTTTCTCTATTCTTTTGTTAATTTATCCAAGGTCTAGTCAATGTCTACACCTAGTTACATAGTTATTTGGTGGATGTAAAGTGATTTAATCATTCTTAAATAGTACTCAGTTCGGTGTCAGTTCTATTCAGTTCAAAATGAGCTCAATTAATCCTGGAAATACCCTCTAAAAGGTTAATCATGCTCTTTGTATAATCACCTGTCTTGCCATGTATTTGAAATACTAATCACCTGTCCTTAACGGCAATATTAACGTAATGGAGACTAATGCTATATTAATATTCTTTGGTTATCGCACGACCTACTATCAACAGCCATTTCTCAGGCTAGTTTAGATGGTAAAGAACAGCACATCCAACCATGCCAGACTTCATCAAGGAAGGTGAAGTGATATCCATCACAGAAGTTAAATATGATACCAAGGTGAAGGATGTCGTCGAAACCAACGAATTCAATAATGATGAACCGGGCGAGGAACGCAAAACACTCTATGATCAATTGAAGGAAAACAGAGGTATGTCTTTTCTTGGAGCATTTTGAACCCTACTAACATAACAGAGCGCAAGCAGTTAGAATTTGAGCAGAAGATGGCAATTCGAAATAGTTCCTTCAAGCTTGATGAAGAATCTGCTCAGTTTTATGAGAGCATACGACAGAAGGGATTGCAAAAGGAGAAAATCAACAATGAGGAAGAGGAGGAAAGGCTTAAAGAATTCCGGGAATTGAAAAGAGCTAGTGAAGAAGTGAAGAAAGAATTGGTACCTCAACCAACCAAGAAAAGAAGTGCTGCTGAAATGGAGCCACAAGTGAGCATACCTAAGAAATTGATACTAAATAAGAAACCAGTGGCATCTTCATCCAAAGGAACCCTTGCGATAGGTGATTATTCTTCTGACGAAGATTGATTGGAACTCAGTTCGCTGGAACTCGTTTTCCTGTTATGCATGCTCCAATATGAGTATCAACGACCCTATTCATATTGAGAAAGCCTTCTTGGTATGGAATACCTATCACACTATTAACATTGTAACGATCAGTGTTCGTTCAACCTAGTTCATAATTCCACCACTTTTCATACAATATACAATATAACAATTGAAATGTTTTAAATCAATTGATTAGTCCGGCTATAATCAGATGTAATAATTAGATAATCTCTTTGATTTAATGAATTTTGTAGCTACACTTTTCATGTCCATCATGGCGGCATATTATTGGTCGGTTTGCTGAGTATTTTTTATTATTTTCATGAGCTGCATATCGGTCCAAATGATGATTATGACTTTTTCCAATTTTTTACCCTTTTTCTATGTTTTCAAATGACATCAACCAATATTTTTCAAAATCCTTTGTAACTGTTTTAGTCGATTATTACAGTTTAAACAATGCATTAACTCAAGGGAATGAATATGACACTCGGATTTGTCATTTAGGAAAGAATTCTTATAGAATATAAAAATTACTTTTAACAAGCTCTTTCAATTCGGCGTGCATATACCCACCATAATTCATGCAAGAATAGGCTTTAATTATAATTACAAATAAGGTGGAGGAGCCCAGATCCCTGAACAAATAATAGAAGTATCTTTAAAAAAAATAAAAAATATATGCCTATTGTATTAAAACAAATATAACCTCTACGAAGTCAATGACCATTAAAAAACAAATCAACAATGTATTAAGTATTTACTACCGGCGTAATCTACCCAAATTAAACCTTCTCTTCAAGAATTTCATCAACATTCTTCTTTTGAACAAAATTCTTAATTTCTTCTTCTCCAAACTTCTCCATCAACTTACCAGCATCGAAAACATCAACTTCGGTGTTCTTGAAATTTCTAGCCTTGACACCATTCTCGAAAAGGTGATCCAATTCAGCAGTGGTTCTTCCTTTAGTTTCAGGTAATTCAAACCATGACCAAGCAATAGCGAGCAAACATCCTCCAGCCCAGAAGAATCCAGTCTTTGCCTTCCAGTTCCATGCGGCAGGATTCAACATACGTGGAGTAAGAATAGAATTCACAATAGCAGCAAGATTATAAGTGTTTCTAGCAAGCATGACAGTATTAATTCTCAATCTAGCAGATGGAAGTTCAGCAACGATACAGTAACACATTGGGCCAACAGTCAAATCATAAACAAATGTGTAAACCAACAATAAAGAACCAACGGCCCAAGAACCACCTGGTGGATTAGCAGCTCCCAATGCACCAATAACAGAAAGTAAGACAAATTGACCAATCAATCCAGAGAAGTAGATAGGGAATCTACCAAGTTTTTGAGAAAGGAACCACGAACCAATGGTTCCAATAAAACCCAAAGCTCTAAGCACAAGAGTGAATGTGAATGAGTTTTTAGGAGACATACCGGCTTGAATATAAAAGAAAGCAGAATAGGCAGTAAGAGCAGAACCAGTGATATTTTGAGAAAGCCAAGTTAAAGCAGCAATTCTAGTTCTTCTGAGGTTAGAACCTTTGAAACAATCTTTAAAACTGGCTTGAGAGTTGGTGGCTTCTTCTTCCTTTATGGTCAATTGAATTTTAGACAACATGGCTTGTGCTAAAACATCCTTATCTGGTAAATGTTCATTTTCAGTAAGAAGTCTCTTTAATGATTCTTTAGCTTCGGCATCTCTTCCCTTCTTGGCCAAGAACCAAGGACTTTCTGGTGCAAGATAAATACCAACAATCAAAGGAAGAGGCCATACCCATTGGACAGCAAAAGGAATCTTGTAAGAGTCAGGTCTGGTTAAATTGGAAGCTCCTTTAAGGACACCAGCAGCAATCATTTGACCTATGAGCCAACATAAGTTGACATAAGTGGTAAGATAAAGTCTAAGTCTTGTTGGGGCCACCTCACTGGCATAAGTAACGGCCAAAGTTTGATAAGCACCCCAGTTCATACCCAATAACACATAAGCCAATAAGAGGATTTGTCTATTTGGAGCAAAGAATTGAATGAAGATCAAACCAATGGAAATAATCAAAGCTGGCATCAAGGTTTTCTTGTAACCTATTTTGGTAGCAATAAGACCAGAAACGAGCAAACCAATAACCTGAGAGGCTTGATAAGCCATGGACAAACCAGTTTGCCAATTTGGAGGCATCAAATATTTACCTGTTTTATGATTCAAGTCACCAAATTTCCGGTTAAAAGCATCAAAGGCATACATATTGTTCAAGAGATTGGTATCGTAACCTTCCATAACCAACGCAGAAGATAAGATCACAGACCACATCACGGCCTTTGGAAAGGTTTTGATACTTTCTCTCAACGACATGGTTCTTTCCTTGTGGTCATTGGATTTGGCCTCATTGGACATATCAAGGAACTTGCTAACATATTCATCGATGTTATCATCGATAGAAGAGTTGGAATTCTTCTTGGAGATGGGGTCAGAAACGGTGACCATTCCGTCTTTCTTGACATCTTCAACAAACTGAGTCATTGTAAAAGGGATTGAAGGATGATGGGATGATGGGATGATGAGTTGATGTTGATTTATCGGTGCCAATTCACTGGTTTATATAGTAATGCATGATGGGCCATTTCCAAGTTGTTACCATAGTGGATGATGATACACGGGAATCCATGTACCCCACATCGGCGATCCACATAACGCACATTAACAACAGCAAAGAAATGCTTCACACGTACGTGTTGATAATATGATCAGTATCCCGCGGTACCAACCAGCGTAGTGGGGAAGAAATTAACCTAATTAGTTTGAAAATCTGGGGAAGTGCAATTATTTTTAAACTATTAAGTAATGTCGTGGATATTTTTAATTAATTTTTCAACATACGAAAAAATAAGCAGATCATCCGAGATAAAACAATCTTCTCGAGGATTCTCCGATTATAGCGTGGGGGAGTTATCGCAATGATTTCGGATTAAGCGAGCCATGAGTTCTATGACTCTATTGAAGGTGATCCCTTGATTTTAATAGTTATGGGGTTTGAAAACAATAAAACTGGCTTCGTTCTTCCAGAGCAACCACATTTTGCAATAACCTAAGATTACTCTACAAATTAATCTACATAGTCCTCACCTTAAACACATATTATTATCCTAATTGCTTTGGATTAGAAATACTATCTATCACTTCAGACAGATGACTTCGATCCATGCTAACTAAGATGAAATATGATCTTGATGATGGCAAATTGTGGCATCTTAAATTTGTGATTTTATATTCAAAAAATATACCCCACCAAAGCCCCACCATTGAATAGAGTGGTGTGAACCGTTATTGTTTTGCAGACGCAATGATTTCGGAAATACTATTATCATTGCTTTCGATTACTAGCCCGAATCCATGTATTCATGATCCATATGTATATAGTCTTAAGCTTAATTATTACACCAACATAATACCTTACGAATGACTTTCTCATACACCTGGTGGAAGGAAGCCACCGTTTACCAAATTTGGCCTGCATCTTTCAAAGATTCTAATGGCGATGGACTTGGTGATATTCCAGGTATCATTTCTAAATTGGACTACCTTCAAAACTTGGGAGTTGATGTGATTTGGTTATCACCAATGTACGACTCACCTCAAGATGATATGGGTTACGATATCTCCGATTACAAAAACGTCTATCCAAAGTATGGTACTGTTGAAGACATGAAGATCCTACTTGCTGAAGGAGGTAAAAGAGGTATGAAGTTGATCTTGGATTTGGTAATTAATCATACCTCAAGTGAACATGCTTGGTTCAAAGAATCTCGTTCTTCTCTTGATAACCCAAAGAGAGATTGGTATATCTGGAGAAAGCCCAAGTTTGATGCTGAAGGAAATCGCAAGCCCCCCAGTAATTGGAGTACTCATTTCTCTGAACCCGCTTGGACTTATGATGAAACCACTGGTGAGTACTATTTGCACCTTTTTGCTCAAACTCAACCAGAACTCAACTGGGAAAACCCTGAAACCAGATATGCTGCTTATGAGGAAGGTATGACATATTGGCTTGATATGGGAGTGGATGGTTTTAGGATTGATACTGCTAATATGTACTCAAAAGACCAAAGATTCCTCGATGTTCCAATTGTTTTCCCTAACCAAGAATTCCAACCAGCTTTCCAATATACTCATAATGGTCCAAGAATTCATGAGTTCCACAAAGAAATCTACGAGAAAGTCACTTCTAAGTATGATATCATGACCGTCGGTGAAGTTTCAAACTGTGATAGGAATGAAGCTCTCAAGTATGTTAGTGCCAAAGAAAAAGAAATGAATATGCTTCTTTTGTTTAACGTTGTTGAAGTTGGTAACCTCAAAACTATCCGGTTTGGAGGCGATTATGAATGGCCTTTGACTGAATTAAAGGATGCTGTTGCTG